>BROE01000012.1:2312057-2322593 GCA_036571765.1 Plecoglossus altivelis
GTCTCATTATGACGTCATCAAATAAATACCGCTCCGTCCGAGAAACGCCGTCCACTCTATTTTAATCTTTGCCTCGGCCAACTACAGTGAGGTCTATAGGCCTACTTTTGAGATTATGGAGACTCAAATCAATTAGTCTTTCAATTGTATACAACATATACAACATGTCCATATAAAATGATGTAAAATATCTATATACAGTTGGCTATTATACCTTTGCGGCTAGTCTATTAAATCAGCAAATATTCATAAGACAACATCATTTCATAAAATTAACAGAATCACATGATATTTAACGTAGGGCTATATACCATATTAGCCATATAAAATATGTGAAATATAGGGAGGACAATTAAAATATGTAATTGCATTTCTAAAGGGATGATTTGTTGTTGCAAAAACGTACAATTGAAATGAGAAGCGGTATCTTTGGGCTGTCAGTGGAAGAGGGCTCCGATCGTAATTGTTTCCCATGTCCTGGTATTCCGTCCCTAAGGGCAACCAGGAAGCCTAGACTGTTGAGTTAGTGCTGTAACCGAAAAGAGTCAACGGTTTGCCGAAGGCCATAACGCAAGTACTAAAAGAGTATAGACGAACAATCAGATTAAGCGCAGTCATGGCGATATTAGACTAACGTGGCATATCGGTGTATGGCATGCAAACAATACACGGATGAAAGTTTATTTGATTATTGCCTGACGTTAGGATAGTTAAATGACGGGATGCATACATTTCTGCGTTGGTCATTCCGCTATCCATTTTTACTGATCTGAAACAGAAATAAAGTGTCCTTCTTTCTTATACACAAGATATTGCTTAGCATCTCATTAAAAGATCTATGATGACAAGATGTTCATGGACCTCATGTGAAGACTTTACACAGTCCTGTAATCATTTGAACGTGTTCACAGGCTATTGCGATTTGACAATTTGTTTGAAAGACTTATTTGGCTCTATCTTGCACCCAGCGCAATTGACTTTGTTCACCGACTCGTGTATCATTCCTATTTTGCACCCAACGCACAGAGGACTTTTCCGTTCACAGACGCATGTCGGTAAATTACGAAATGAACTTGACACTTGCGTTTCAGATGGTGAAGGGCCCGGATTGTGTGAATGCATAAGTTAACAAGCTTGCCAATGTCACAGCTCCATCATCAAGGCACAAGTAGACCGAGATTTAACCATAATTACAATGGTTTATTCCGTTAAATCATTGTGTTACCTAGGTTTATTCGAAAGACATTATTTCTGCTGCATGATGATGTTACACCGTATTCCGAGCAAATAAAGAATAAATACAAAACATAACTCGAACCAGCAAATAGGCTTACTTATAAGCAAATCATATTAGGTCAACGAATAATAAGACTCAGTGCTTTCATCACTCTCTTTATTAAGATAATATCGGTTTATAAGGCTACAAAGATACTCGTCAAGAAATTCCCAAATGTTTTTTTCTACTCTGACGCTACTGCCCTCTCACTATTTCACGCACCAAGATCATGGTATCTCCCAGAACCGATTAAGCAATTTTTCAGGTCAAATTGGTCGGTCACTAGGCAGTGCTTTTATACACATTGATCTGTTCTGTGACAGGAACAGATTAACTGTGACTGTTCATGTGACAGACATGCAGGCAGGCCAGCGGGCAGACGGACAGACAGGCAGCCAGGAAAACAGGAAACGCAGAGGGGTGGAGCTGAAGGCTAAACCTGGCCTGTGAGTGTGGCTGCTTTACATAGACTCTGGATTACATGCAACGGGCCACAGCAAAACTCTGAACCGAAATCCTTGGGACTAGAACCGAGTAGCAGGGGCTCCGACCAAACAGAGCCAGAAAAGCCTCTTCCTTTCTCCACAGGGCAGGAACTGGTTTCTCGTCTGTGAAGTCAGTCAAATGAGCCTCTGTAAAAGAAATATGGATTGAGGGATCAGACAACTGGAGAGAGAAAAAAAAGAAGCAAAGACGATTTTTTTGCATAGCAAATGGACTGGTGAGTTTTGCGAGGTTTTTTTCTGATCACTTCCTCTTCTTTTTGAACCTTTCTCTCTTCCTGACTTCCTGTAATCAGTTTTTCTTTCATGGTACTTTCTAGAGGGATGGTCCAAGACTGAGTGGAAATAAAAAAATAAACACTTTGTACAATTCATATTCAAGTCTCGCTGTTGAAGCAAATTCAAACAGCAGGAGGCACACATAGACACAGACACAGATATGCACACATGCCAATACACACTAACAGAGATGCACACACACACCCCTACTGACAAAAAAAAGCCCCATCCATGCACGTGCTCGTGCACGCCTGCTCTTACCAAGAGATCCAGTCACACACACACTCACTCGGGGAGGGCCGAAAACACACAAGCACGCAAACACACAAGCACATCCATCCTACCGTACGCCTCATTTCCATATTTCCGTCTCCATTTCCTCACGGCTGACCGCAGACTGAACCCCTCCCCCCCACCCCACAAGTCCACCCCTTCACCGGCGCTGACCCTGACACGCGCGTCCTCTCACACTCACTTCCTGTGATCCCTGTTGGCGGGACAGAACATAGCTGAGGCGTTGGAGCGAGAGTGCCGACTCGCTGACACCCTCTACAAAGAGGCTCATACGGAAGCACATGCATTATAGATGTGTTGCCTTGCTCTGAGCCTGCGTGTGTGTGGGTGTGTGTGTGTGTGTGTGTGTGAGTGCGTGCGAGAATGTGTACCGCTCACCTGTCTGGCTTACCTCAGGAGGGTCTGCGTAACAGACGTGGCAGCTTATGGGCTGTAATTGCATGTGCGGAAAGTTAGCACTCTGATTTCTTTGCTATCTCTCTTGCTACTTCTTGCCATCTCCCACCAGTCATTACAACTTGTCGCAGAGCAGCGAAATCCCAAGATGTGGGCCGGAGAGGGTGTGTGTGCGGTGGGGCATTTACAGGCTCACCCACGACCTCTCGATGCTCACAAAGGGGCCTTTCCATCTTGCAGGCTTTCCTTTTCGGGTCTGATTAAGGCTGTGAGGAGTGATGGATCGTGCTACCATCTGGGAGACCGGGGGGACGGGGGGGCTGCATGGGAGATGCCACAGATCAACTTGGTGGCAGTAAGGTTGTTTAATGAGTTCACATAGGAAGGGGAAAGCAAGGCAAAAAGTGGAAATCCTGGCTGCTGGGTTTGTGTGGAGGATGTTTCTCTACCGCACCCCGGTACTGATAAGAAGCCTTTTTGCAGATCCTCTGCTAAAGTGTGGTACAGCAAGGCTCATGTTCCTCCTTTTCTCAGCTCGTCTTGTTTTCACCTCCTGTCGCTGTGCTTCTAGAGACTCTCTCACACATCAGTCCCTCCCTCCTCTGTGGCACCGGATCTGGGAGAACGAGAGGTATGGCTGGGTTTGTTTCTAGAATTTAACAGGGGTCTAGACAGTAGCAGCCGACTAGACAGCAGCGGCCGGCTGTTGCTGCTGGGGGATTTTTGAATCCTGCTGAAGCTAAATTTGTGACCGTTCGCTCCCTCAAAGCCTGCGACCTGTCGACATTCTGTCACAACTTGTAGAGACTGTAAAAAGTGTTACGTTAGGGATATGTAAAATTAGGGCCACGTGTAAAATGAAACACCAAGTTTTTTTTTTACACATATGGTAGCACATTGGGCCAATTTCATCTAAGCTTTCAAAACATCACAACTAGCATTTCTTTCATCAAATATGGTCAGTAAAGCCTCCCAAGCAAAGTATCATGGTCAAGAGGTTGCTCATTTATCCATTATAATAAACACTTTTACACATTTGTTTCAACTAACACACGTTCACTCAATATTTTCTGTAACAACCAAATATTGGACTTTGTTTTGTTTACTTTTTACATTCATATTCGCTTACATTTTCTGCAGCTTCTGCAACTTTTTTTCCAAATTATTTGTCAATCGTCAAATCCCGGTACCCATGAGACAGATTCTATATTTTTGGACCGCCCACTCCCACCGGCAGCGAGGGTAAAAACCTCCCTCAACCGCAACCTGTGCGTTTGTAACCTGCGGGATCCCAATCCAAATGCAGCCTTCTACGTTATATAGCAACCAGCACTGGTGTGTTAGACACTGACATATGTAACACTGTACGTGTGTGGTGTGTGTATTAGATATTGATCAGTAATGGGGTTTCGGTCAATGATCAGTACTGCTGTTTGTTGGATAATGATCAGCACAGGAGTGTTAGATCATG
Organism: Plecoglossus altivelis; assembly: GCA_036571765.1. NCBI lineage: Eukaryota > Metazoa > Chordata > Actinopteri > Osmeriformes > Plecoglossidae > Plecoglossus > Plecoglossus altivelis. The sequence continues at coordinate 2,316,277 of BROE01000012.1, forward strand.
TGGAATAAATAGAGAAAATGAATACGAAGAAACTTTAGATCCATAACAGTCGTTGCTCTCCAGCTTGGTGCGTCTTCAAGATCAACACCACTGGTGCAAACAGCCACTTGAGTGAGATAATGATGTGTGTGTGTGTGTGTGTTGTGTGTGTGTGTGTGTGCGTGCGTGCGTGCGTACGTGTGTGTGTGTGTGTGCATGTGTGAAGTCCTGCGGTATGAGCTCGTCCCACAGATGGTCCTCCCTTCCTGGCCTCAGCAGGGCTTGCGCACTACCACACAGTCAGTGTTTACTGGTTTTGAAGTTCAAACAGAAGTGACACACCCGGGTTCAGAGGCTGGGTGGGCTAGATGGCTGTGAGGCAGATCAGCTCAATGATACCAGTCTATGCAGAGTGGAAAAGGTATCTCATTCATGAACATTTTGATGTTAGCTCTGATTCAGTCTCTTCCAACCCAGACCCCTCTGGTGAAGTGAGAATCCAAAACATTGCGGACAGCTTCGTCTTTCTGCTGTTTTTGTCAACAGCTTTTGAATCCAGTTCAGGTTCAGGTAGACATGACATTTCTATATACAGCCGGCTTGGTCAATTTAGCACAATGGCTTCCAACACTTTTATTTCCTGTAACAAAATGACAAAATAGTAGTTTCCTACCGGCTTACAAACTACAAAAGTCACTGCTGTGTTCACCTCTCCCAATGTTGGTTGTTTACGCTCTCCTCTAAGAGAAGAAGACATAAAAAGCTCCATGGAAACCAACGAGACAAAAAAAAACTAAAACAACAAAGTCAACTCTCCTGAGCAAAACACAAAAAGTACCAAACCAAAGACATTTTGGGATGATTGCTTTCAATCGAGCGGATGAGGGAAGACAATTTTATAGAGGCACTACAGCAACAATGACCAACATCAGCTATTGGAGACACAGCAGGGACTCAAGTTCCGGTTTCCAACCAACAGGTTCTACGGAGCATACAGGAAGTCTGCTAGAGGCTGAACGCGGCATACGGCGCGGAACTACAACTCCCAACCTCCCCTGTGCTTCTCTGCTCGTTCTATACACGTGCTTGGGTTGTATGTTCTTGGCGTGCGTGTCCGTGTGAGCGGACCGCATCTGAGGAAACGGTCTGATCTTGGCGAGCGGATGTGTGCGCCCGCGTGCACGTTTCCACATCGGCAGACGTGTCGTGGAGTATTGTCCTCTGCATGAAAGTCCTCTTGACAGGATCGTCCTCGTGTGAAAATCCGTCCTCGCAGCGTCAGTTAACATTTGACCTCCAACGTCTGGAAAGACGCACAGCGGCAGAAATGTGAACCGCCGCCCAGCTTCTGAATCACATCACACAATCCTTTTCAGTGCTGTTTCGTGTGTGTGTGTGTGTGTGTGTGTGCGTGCGTGGGCGGTACAAGATAAGGGGACATGTGTTCAGTTCTAGATTTAATAAAGCGCCTGTGTGTTTATCACCGTGGCCATATGCTTGCTGGAGTGATGATGTGGTGCAAGTGTACACAGCATGCACCTGTGTGTGTGCGCTCAACCTTTGTGTGTGTGTGTGTGTGTGTGTGTGTGTGTGTGTGTGTGTGCGTGTGCGTGCGTGCGCAGGATTCTACGCATAAAGATTTGACTCACTGCTATCCATTAGAATAAACAGATACACGTTTATCTGTCTAACATTGCTGAAATATTAACAGGGACCAGGACCACCAGGAGCATGTGGCTTTATTGCATTGTTATATACATACACAAACGCACACACACACAATCACACGGTCTCTCTCCAGGTATCCATATGCCGCCATTAGAGACACACAACGTCTCTCTCCTCCATCATCTCAGATAAATATCAGTCGGAAAGGCAGAGCAGCGGACCAAGGCTAGAAACAGTGCGGGAGAGATAAAAGCACATGCGCAGCCATTTATTGTGTATTTTGCCCGTGTGCTGTGTCAAAAGTGCTTCTCTTTAACTCTATATGATGTCAAGCTGTCTACTCAACAGCGAATGAGGAGCCTTTCTTTAGGAGCGATGCCAGGGGATTCAGAGATTCCGTGGAAGCAAAAGTCTTGAGTGTCTGCAGGGTGCCTGTGTTGGGGGCTCTGCTGAAGCACAGTGGGTGGGCCGGCACAGGGGTGGGGTCCACTCCAGAGGCCCTGGGTAGAGGGGGGTCGCCGGGGGCGTTGAGGGAACGGCGGTCGAGGGAAGCGTCTGTGCTCAGGGGTGCGTGGGGATTGTGTATCCCGTCTTGTGACTGGCGCTAAGCCCCCCTCCCCCCCCTTTTTATTTCTTACCCTCTCTCCTCCCATCTCGACCTCCCCTGCTGATGCTGCGATCTGGAGAAAGTGTGAAGGAAGACACAGGATTAAGTCTTCCGCACTGACAGGTGTTGACAGGAGAGGTCTTTGTCTTTGCATTCCCTTCTTCCACGTGTTTACATTTGCCGCGGTTTAGGTGTACCCGGCCGGACGATTGGTGCTCAGCCGCCAGCGCTGGAGGATTTAGGGGGAGAGCCAGTACGATGGGATGAACACAGAGAGTGCCAGAAAAGAAGGGCAGAAGGAAAGGTGGAAGGAAGAGAGTTAAGCGGACAGTTTGAAAGAGATAAAGCCAGGCGTTTCAAACTCAAAGAGAGCAAGAGAGAGAAACTGAAAGCAAGAGAGAGAAATGAAAAGAGAGAGAGAGAGAGAGAGAGAGAGAGAGAGAGAGAGAGAGAGAGAGAGAATGCATTGTTCCAGATGGATAAAGATGGTGGGGAGCGGAAGACTGCAGACTGACTGATTGGCTCTTGTTAGGTGTTTCACAGCTCAAATGTCAGCATAGGACAGAGAGAAAAAGAGGAGAGAGAGAGAGAAACAGAGGGAGAATGACAGAGGGAAAACAGAGAGAGGAGAGACAGAGAGAGCCAGAGAGAGAGAGAGAGAGAGGGAGACAGAGAGAAAGAGAGAGATGGAGACAGAGAGAAAGAGAGAGAGAGAGAGAGAGAGAGAGAGAGAGAGAGAGAGAGAGAGAGAGAGAGAGCAGGCAAATGTCACAGAGGTCTCACTCAGACAAACTTGGTATTTACAGTGCAGCCAGAGCCCACACCTAGCCCTCTGGGATAGGCAGACCACCACGCCTGCTAATCCACCTGCAGGACAACAAAATCAATAGCTCTCTCTCTCTCACACACACACACGCTTTCTCTCCTACCCTCCCCCACCCTTTTTCTCTCTGTTTCCACGCCCCCCCACCCCTTCTCTCTCGAGAATGAAGAAGCCCGTGGACAGGTTCTCATTTGTCCAGTTTACAGAGCTAAACGATTCTATGGTGCCTGGTCCAAGTTCAGCCGTTACACGTGGATCAGATATGGAGAATGTTGTATCTCTGTATGCGTCTGTTTATGGTATGGTTTGATGTGTCCGTGGTAGTTTTACGTGTTAATAGTTTGTGTAAAAACTTTTTTGCCTGTATCGGGGACTGGTATTCTTTACCATGGCTCACTTTGACTTACCACGGTGGGTGGTGTATTCATATCGTAAGAGACTCGCACAATCTAGGTAATGGTTGATTAATGTGACAACGTCTGTTGAGGGTGAGGTGAACTTGAGAGTTTGGTGGGCGCCCATGCTCTTTGCTGTGCTGTGTGCCGTTGCCGGTAATCGCTCATGAGCGCGCTCGTTACACGATGTGGCGGCCCGTACTGTGGGTTGTGAGGTGTGTTTCGTTATGGATCACTTGGGCTCGCTGTCGTGAGGTGTTTTATTAGCACTCAACCCCTGCCGCTTTAAGTATTACTGGTATCTTTTGACTAGGCTAGTATTTGTCACACTGCAGTTAGCCGAACGCACTACAACAAGCGTACTCCTTGTTCGTCCGGTGTGGCCATCTCATCTCTCGTGTCACATGGCCTCTGCTCCCTTGTCTGGCCGTGTCGTTGGATACCGCCGCGTTTGCTCTCCGTTGTCGCTCTCTCATTCTCCCTCCTGTGATCTGTCACTTCTCTCTTTTCCTTTCCTCTCCTCACACTGCTACTGTTCTCTCTCTCTGGTTCACCCTTCACTCCTCTAGTGTCTTTCCCCTTTTTTGGCTTCCTGGACCGGGTGCTCTGTTTTCATGTGCCACCTTCTTCGTCTTCCTGCCCTCTTCCCCCTCTACATAAGCTTCTCATCTCGTATCTACATACTCTCTCTCCTTCTCTCTCTCTCTGCCACCACTCCCATGGTCATTCTGTCTCGGTGCCTCTCCACCTTTACTGCACCAGGATGGCATCTTTACCCCCTGTCTCAGGCTCTCTCACCTCTCACTCTATCTCTTACACTCGCCCCTTATGCCGCTACCGTCTCTCTCTCTGGCCTGCTTGACACCACACCTCTCCCTGCTCTCTTTCTCCACCCTCTGTCTCCTTCCCCCCTACCCTCTATTCTCTCCCTCCTTTCTCTCTCATATGATCATATTTCACGAGGTCGGTCTACTTTTTTTATTGGGAGTCGGGTTTCAGTGGATCTCTCCTTTTTTCGTGTGTATCGTTGAAGTGTGTTTGTGTGTGTGTGTTGTGATATTCTGTCAAGGTGGCAACTTTTCTCGATAGCTGTGTGTGTGTGCGTTTGGTCAAATGTAAGATGCTATGGCGTGCGTGTCATGCAGAGAAGGGACGAACTCATCTTAGATGAGGGTTTATATGAGTTTGGCCTATCGTCACTTCTGCACCTCTGTCTCTTGATGTTTTAGACGGGGGTACTATCTTTTCAGTGAACGGTCGATGGTGGGCTGGGAGACTCACTTACGGTGACTGCACTGCTTGAGAAGTCTGGGTGGTCCTGGAGTGATGGGTGTGTTCGCGTGGTGGGCGAGTGTGTTGCCCGTGTTCCCGGTGCTGGTGTGTGGTCCTAGGTGTGTGTGTGTGTGTGTGCAGGTGTGTGAGTGTGTCTGTGACTTCCTAGGTGCTTTCATAGCGACAGTAGCCTCTGGGTCTAATTTTGGAGTTGGTTCAGAATTTAGCACAGTTCACCAGCCTCTGAATAGATCAACACAATGATTTGGACTGGTTTACTCCCCTGTACTCACACACACACACACAGCTCTCTCTCTCTCTCTCTCTCTCTCTACACACACACACACACAACTATAAATGTCCTCACACAAACATACAGAGATACACAAATACATTCACAGTGTACAAATATTTCTCCTCACACACACACACACATACACACACACAAGCACTCGCTGTCAAATTACCCCATAGGCAATGGGCTGGACTGTGCCCAACTTGTCTGGATATTGGCATCTCAGTTTGACCCATTAGCCATTGGCAGGCTAGCCCCTTCAAACACTGGAACCATCAGTACATCAGCTACAAATGGCCTTTAGCCTAAGCAGTCACACTGACATACGGAGCACAGAGCTCTCCCCCTCTGGCCTCCCTTGTGTCTACTCCGTGTGTGTGTATGTGTGTGTGTGTGTGCCAGACGTTATTAACAGCATAGCCTGTGACGTGGCTATGGGTCTTTCTCAGCCAGAGTCCAATACGACAGTACTCCACCATCTACCCCCTTTTCTCATAGTCTCCCCTCTTTCTCCCCCTTCTTCCTATTTTCATCTCTCCGTCTTGCTCCTTCTCTCTCTCCTTTTCTCACCCTTCCCCCCCTCTCTCAATCTGTTTCTCAGACTGACACCTCACCAAGAAGACACAGATGAAACACGTCTCCTGTCATTTCCCCCACTTTCGTTAAATACAAATTTCAAAAACTTTCAGCTCTGCTCACCCTGGCACATTCGCTGCCTGGAGCGCTGTGTGTGTCTCTGTGTGTGTGTCTGTGTGTGTGTGTATGTCTGTGTGGGTCTTATAAGTTGTGTGTATGTGTGAAAGTGAGAGGAAGGGAGGAGGATTCCTCCTAAGTTATTTGCGTCACCCTTGCAGATACAAAGGCAGTTGTATGTGTATACGTGTGTGTGCGTGAGTGTGTGTGTGTGTGTGTGTGTGTGTGTGTGTGTGTGTGTGTGTGTGTGTGCGAGAGTGTATGAGTGTGTGTGTGGAGCTTCTCTAAAGCCCCTCTTTAGGCCCTCTGGGATCTACTCTTATCATTTGATTTCATCTGTCCATCTGCCTGTCAGTATGTTATGCAGATTGCTACACTGTGTTTCTTTGTCTTCTGCTATTCCTCTCCCTTTCTCACGCTCCCCCTCTCCATTTACGTCTTGGGCTCGCTCTCCCTCTAGAGTACGTAGAACACCTTTTTATGAGAAGGCTCAAACCTATAACTGTGAAATCAATTTGGACGATGTTATGGTGATGTCGTTGGGATGTACCGTATGGTACATGTTGCTGCGATTTACACATTTTT
>BROE01000012.1:2322889-2335382 GCA_036571765.1 Plecoglossus altivelis
TGGGATTTAACGGAGAGCCGCTGTGATTTTGTGCTAATGGCTACAGAGAAATTTGGTGGAGGGAGGGTGGAGGGAGGGTGGAGGGAGGGTGGAGACAGGCAAATTCTCTGTACGACGCCTTACTTTCCTTTTGCTTTCATCCTCCTCCTCATCCTTCTTTTCCTTTTCCCTCTTTTCCCTCCCCTCCTCATCCCTTCTTCTCCTCTTTTCCTCACTCTTGCTCCTCTGTCACCTTCCCTCCCTCCTCCCCCTCTCTTTCCTCTCCTCTTTCTTCATCTCTTCTTCCTACTTCCCTTGCAACCTTGTAAGAAGGTTGAGTTCAGTTAAACAGCTGTCTGTGCTTTCGGTGTAGGGATGCTCATTGTGCAATAAAGTGAAACGTAATTGTGTGTAGGTGTTTACGTTAGTGTGTGTGTCCATGTGTATCTATAAGTGTGTTTGTATGTAAGTGTATGTGTGTGTTTCTCTGTTTCTATAAGTGTGTGCGTAAGGGTGTGTATTTGTGTGTGGGGGGGGGAGGTGAGTGCGTGTGCGTGTGCGTGTGAGTGTGATGTTTTTAGGCGTTTCCCTGTTTCCGTCTGTCAGCTGGATAATAATTTATTCATGGTATTTAATACATGTCTCGGATTCATGCCACACACACACACTTTCACACTCTCAGACATAAGCTGGCCCTGATTCCCCAAGGATGGGTGTGTGGAGGGAGGGGGAAGGGGAGGGGGGAAGGGGAGGGGGGTGCAGCGCAGGCAAGCTTTCACTTTTGTTAATTAGCCAGAACACAGCTGCATTCTGGGGGATATGCGTGGTGTTTGAAGTTGCATGGAGAGATATTGGCGGGGGAGGGACTAAGGCTAATTGTCTCTGCACTTCCTCCAAGTGGCGGGAAGCTGGTTCCGTCTCGAACCCTAAGGTTATGAGTCATCAGCAAAGTTCACGGAAAGGTCAGGCAATTCAAGTACTTCGGTGCACTTCTTGATACTACAATAGCAAAGTTTTATTTGTGGGGTGAGGTGGGATAATAGTTTTCTAAATCAGTTTAGCAGAGCACCACCTCGATTTCATCCTCAAGAAAATCAAGAGGCAGGATTTATGCATAATTATTCTGAAAACGTTTTTAGCATCCTTTGGCAATATTGATAAACACATTGATCCAAACTATTCTTTACAAATAATTTCTTACAGGCACTCATCATCCTTCCTGGTGGATTAGACCTCAGGTTAGCGGCAGGTCTTAACAGGGTCCTTAGCCATGCTGATCCCAGTTCCTCAACAGAGATTGACTCACTGACCTCAGAGTCGTCACAGAGGTCAGAGTTCAGAGAGTCCAAGATCGCATGAGATTGGTCAGGAGGAACATGAGCAAAGTGACTGGCCACTACCATCCCTCTCAGAGTTCAAAGTATAGTTCTGATTATCTTTGGCGTTCCAACGAGAGAGAAATCAACCCTAAAGTAACAGCATGGATGGGGGAAGGAAGCGATCGATTCACAAACATTCCTATCATCATTGCATGTTCACTTTATTATTTATTTCAGTTTGTTCTGTTGATAGAAAAGGCAGGATGCAGCAAGCAGACTGTTGATCAGGATCGTCTGGAAGATTCAACATCCGTGGGAGAGATGAGGATTCTGTATAATGCTGACTAGAGGACCCACCTTGCATTCTTTCCTCTATGGTGTTTAAGGGGGTGTGAGGCGCGTTGATGCGGTCAGACAGGACTCTGCTGCAGTACGTCTGCCATTTCCTAGTTGTGTAGCAACATGCTGCATTATAGAAGCTAACACCTGGTCCTTTCCTCCATCTGACGGATTGCCATGGTAACAGTGTCAAATCTTCCATCGGTGCTTTTGGCGCATGGGTGCTGCTTGGGCGCGCTTGCATCTGTGTGCCTGGACGTGCGCGTGTGTTCCCTTGTGACTCTAGGTGGCGTGTGCGGGCATGCTGGCGCGCGTGTGGATTTGTGTTTTTCACTGTTAAGTGTGTGTGTGTGTGTGTGGTGGTGGTGTTGGTGGGGGGGGCGTGGACGTGTGCCATTACCTACAAAGGTGAGTGGGAATATTGTCCTGTTCCTCAACAAAAGGCTGGCAAAGATTGGAATGTCTGGGGCAGACTGATCATATTCATTTTCCCCTTCTTATTCATCTGCCCTCGTATCAGGGCTGAAACAGCTGTGTTAATACTGCTCGCTCGCTGAGACAACCAGAGAGCCGTGTTGGTCTATGCTACTTTGGCTGTCATTTGACGTCCTCCTCCTCTTTCCCTCTCCCTCTCCTCCTTCTTTCTCCCTTCTCCTCTTCCTCTCTTCCTTCTTTCTCCCTTCCCACCTTCTTCTCCCTCCTCCTTTCTCCTCCCCTCCTCTTCCCTTCTTCCACCTCTCGACGTTGGAAGATTGCAGAGCACTTTGCCGCCATGCCTTCTGGGCAGCGTTTGTGTTTTTCATCTCCACTAATAACAAGGTGGGAGGCCCTAAGAGGGGCGAGTGTCATTTCTCATCCCCCCCCCCCGTTTTTCAGCTAACTCTTTCACAGATCACTAGCTTTGAGTTTTATTCTCTCCGCATAAAGCCAGCCTTACAGGCCAGACGGGGAGCCGTTTTAGCACTCGTTTCATTTCCTGATAGCTGTTTTATCTCCATTTTTATGTCAAGATTTTGGTGGTTAACATTTTGTTCCACGTGATATTGATCGTAGGGGATTGGCAGCAACAGACATTCCATCTCCTCCCTTCACATTAACCTGGGTACGTGTGTGTGATGTGTGCGTATGTGATGTGTGTGTCTGTGTGTGTGATGTGTGTGTGTGATGTGATGTGTGTGGCAGAAACAAGGTTGCAGCAAGTTCTTGCATCATTTGCCTGGAAGATTCAGCCTCATCTATAAGCTCCGTCTGTTACTGTCAAACCCATCCAAGAATATTTTATAACAGACTCGGATTATAGTCCAGTCCTAATAAATCAAATTCATAGTACATAGATTGATCATAATCCTTCAGAATCTAGCATGACCCCGGGATATGGACCACAGCAGATGTACAGTACTTCACAGTACATGGTGCTACGTAACTAAGACGCCAACCTGTCCACCCTAGTATACGAGCAGACGGTCAGAAGTCACTCCTGATCGTTTTAAGGTTCATTTCTGGTCACTAACGTTTAAGATCGCCCTTCCATCTTGGCCCGGGGATGGGGAGTAAAGGCAGTAATATGTTTGGATCATTATGGACATCGATTTTCAATCCCAGCAGAGCGGGACCAGTGGGACTGCTGGGAGGGTTGTTTGATGTTATGAAGTGTGACCGCCCACACACTGGTTATTACACTCTGCTTATTACCTGGGAGCGGCCAGCAAGAGACAGAAGGGACGCGAGGAAGGAAGGAGAGAGAGACATAGAGAGAGGGAGAGGGAGAGAGTGGGACAGGGACAGAGATAGAGGGGGGAAATGAAGAGATCTCTAGGTAGGTACGGAAGGAGCGAAAGAGAAGAAGGAAGGAAGGAATTAAGAAAGAAGGGGCTGAGGGAGGAAAAGGGTCAGTTCATGACCATTTTTCACCCGAACAGAGAGTAATTTGTTCTGAATAGCCTGGTTTTATGGATCAGTTTTACATCCGACTGTAAGTCAATATTCTTTTTCAATCTGTCAGGAACTCGCACTGTAAAATTGGATAAGATGAGAAATACAATATTTTCCCACAAAAATCACAGAAGATATAGTGACATACACACACAGATACATATACACACACATACGCTGATTTGACCTCTCTGGACATCTCATGCTTGGAGAGCAGTGCCAAATAATGTGCAGCATACTGGCCATGCTTGAGTCGCAGTGCTAACTGCTTCCGATTAGAGACAGATTACTCCAGGCTTGAACAACACTTGTGGCTTGATCAGTCTTGAACATGATTGATTAGAGCCAGGAGAACTGTCTGTGGTGTCACTGTCTATAATGTTCAAGTTGATCATTTCTCTCTTTCTCTCTCTCTCTCTCTCTCTCTCTCTCTCTCTCTCTCTCTCTCTCTCTCTCCCAATCTCTCTGTTCCATGTATCTCTCCGACAGGCACCATGGTGAACGATACCTGATGGAAAAGGGGGACCTTGTTAAAATGTCCCCCTGCTGCCTGATGGGCGATGCCACTGCTCCTCTAACAGCAGCGGAGGTTCCTCTAGACAGCATGTTCTTACCTCATGCACAACATGTCAGGGAGGTGATGCGGCCTGGCTTGAAATAAACCCATCAGTAGGCAGACCTCAGGCAAGCACCCGCTCACGGAAACCGCTCTAACCAAGGACCGGATTTCAAGGCGATTTCGAGTCGAACCAAACGTTTTCTTTGGCCGGATTTGGGGTCATTGCATGGAAGTCCATTCCAGCCATTAAGAGAGAGAAAAAAACGAAAGATTAAATGTATTGATTTCTTTTTTTAAACTCATTTATTTTATTGGCAGGAATGGGCTTTCGTAACATTGTGGCCCTGTGTGTCTGAGTTGAGTGTGTAGCTCTCATGACGGACTGGTCTGACAGCTTATATAGCCGTCTTCAGCAATTACCTGTCAAAAGGATGCGAATCGATCCGGTTCTGGCTAGCTGGCTGGGAAGAAGTCCATGATCTACTCCGCCTGGGAAAGGCATTCTTCTCAGAATCAGACTCTAAGTTATAGATTCTGGTTCTCTAAGTTATAACTAGACTAAACCAGACTTTATAGAGTCTGGTTCTCTAAGTTATAACTAGACTCAACCAGACATTATAGAGTCTGGTTCTACTTGGATTGGATGGTTGAACATACTGGACAGGGCTTGTCAGGCCCAACACTACTTAGAACATCTAAAATCAGTTGTGTAACAGGTGTGCAGGGAGGAACCTGGTGCAAGGAGACAAACCATGCAGGATGATCCAAGAAAGCACACTGAATGAGGAATAACACAGCCAGAATAGACAAACTCAACAAGATTGCAGGTGAACGGCGACAACACGATTTTCACCACTGAAAGACAAGCAACCAGATGTTTTCCATTCTTCATGTCATTGCCCCTCGTACAGTTCTAGTCTCCCCAAAAAAACACAAGTCACCAGGAACATCCAGAATGCCCAAAGTGTTCTCCATCTGTCCCTTTGTATCGAGGATACTCCAGTTTTCGGTGACTCGGCCAGAACGCAGCAGTCGCTGCAAGAACACCCTCGTCTCCGGTCATTCTCCTTCTTGGCGTTCCGTCTCGCAAGACCGTTCTAGCAAGGACGCGAGGCAAGAACGTTCTTCACAAGAAGGCATGTACGTCCTCAGTGTTCTTTGGATTGATAAACAGCCTGAGGCTGGTGCAGGGCCACGGGACTGACACCTTGACTGATGGCAAAGAGACTTAACCTCATCCAACATGGCTTTTTCCAGGGAATGGGTGACATTTACAATACCTCCCCCCTTATCCCTCTCCCTCCTCCTCCAGCAGCACAACCATCGAACATCCGTAGCCTCATTGTTGGGGCTAAGAACACGTTCTTATATTGCTATTTAATCTGAGATAAAGGGAATTGCGCAAAATGGAGGATTTGCCCGTTGTTGACTGAAAGATGAGGGAATGAGTTTCAAGGACTGTGTATGTAAGTGCGGTGTGTCTGTGTCACTACCAAGTACGCTATGTATGGACATTTGATGGTGACTCTCCCTACCACATCATCTGCTGGTATATTCCTGTCCTAATTGATATGGATAACGAGAGCATGGATGAGGATGTATGTATGTATGACTGTGTGTGTGTGGTGTGTGTGTCGGTGTGTGCGCCGGTGCGTGCATGTGTATGCTCTTCTGATAGGCCTCCTCTTGCTCCCTATCTTTACTGGATAGATAAGAAATGGAGCTCGTGGTTTGTACAATTTTCATTTTCCGGGAAAGTGTGTATCCCCATTGTAATGATGGCTATCATGGCATGAGGAACCCAAGCGTGCGAGAGGCCTAACCGATCCTCTTGTAGCAGCCATCTTGGGGCGGAACACTTGAACAGTCTTGTAAGTCGACGCGTCTTCCAGGATGTGTCTGGCTCTCAATCCGGCCCCTCCGATTGGCTGTCCTGTCGCAGCTAATCCACGGGTCCCATCGTAAACGTTGGGGGCGAGGACAGAGATCAGAGCCTCGCCGCTCGCACAGACGAAGGTAGGGTAGAGTGGGGTGGGGTGGGGGCAGTTAAAGTGCAGTGGAGGGGGTAAAAAGGACGGGAGGAGAGGGGGAGGGTTGAGCCGGTGAAAAGATGGGAACAGAAGAAGGGGGGATGACGAGGAAAACTGAAAAATGAGGGCGGTGGAGAGAGAGAGTTTCCTCGGTGGAGAAATGGAGAAAGAAAAAAAGGAGTAGGAGAAGGAGGGGGGAGGTGGAGTTGCAGAAAAAGACTATTTCTGCAAAGCTTCCCCAGAGGAGGAAGAGGAGGAGGAGGAGGAGAGGAAGAATAGACCACAGTTCCCCCGCAGAGCCCTGTGTCTTTTGAAGAATGAAATTAAGTCCAATTGCTTGATTGTCTATTTCTAAGACTTTGTGGGAGGCGGGCGGGGGAGAAGGGGACGACCGGTGGGTCATGCACACACAACGATACGCCCACGACCACCCCTAACAACCCCCACAACCGACTGCGCAAACAAACTCGTGCGTGCAGACCCAACTGCCCCCCCCTCCCCACCAAACACATGATTCAAATAACCGGAACCTACTCTTTTGTGTGTATGTGTCTGTGTGCGTGGCGTGCGTGTGGTGTGCGTGTGTGCGTGCATGCGAGCGAGCGTGAGTGTCATATCAAATGTGCGCGCATGTCTTTGTTCAACGGGGTGCATCAAGGGAGCCGTACATCCCCTCTAAATATTTCAGAGGACCAGGAGAGAAAACAAAGGAGAAGCCAGATAAGGGACTGTGGATCATTGCTCCCTCCAGAGCTGGAGAAGAGACAGAGAGGGGCTCCTTCTTCTGCAACAACAACAAAAAAACAGAAAAGAAAAAATGTTTGATCTCCGTGCATTTTTTGTGTGTTTTTTTCCCGGCATTTCCCCTTACCCCCCTTCCCCCCCCCCCCCCCCCCCCCCCCCCCCCATTCCGTTTAGTGCCACGCCGCTACCACGGAAGCACGTGGTGCACAGACATTCAACATGTTTACGTTCCCCAAGCGTCTTCTGAAAGCCTCTTCGGCTAATAACAGGGTCGGCAGAGTTTTCTCTCGCCTTCCCACTTTAGTTATCTTCCTAAATGACTCCTCCCTGCACTCACCTGACGGGCTGGAAGTCTGAAGATTTTCAGGCATCTTTTCGGCTCTGCTCTCCTCACCTCTCTTCTCTCCTAAACCATCTTTCAGTGGAGCGCAGAGACCATTAGTCAGTACAGATGAGTCGTGTCAGCCGCTCTCAGAGAGAGAGAGAGAGAGAGAGAGAGAGAGAGAGAGAGAGAGAGAGAGAGAGAGAGAGAGAGAGAGAGAGAGAGCACCATCCAAAAAAGGCATCAAAATGATTAGGACCTGCTGGTCAGCAATGATAACTTTGTTATCATTGTAACTTTTAAGAGATGGGTCGTTGTGATTCAACAGGTCTATTTTCTTGGACTTTGTTGGACTTCAGCTCAAGCACAGTTCTGATGGACTGGTGTTTTGTGTTGTACTCGTTGGAACTGGCATTGGGCCTATACGATATCCATGTCAAATATAATAATAATATGATAAGTGGACGCTTCAGGGGATGCTGGGTACTGTGGACCCATGTTGAGGGATAACTGGAGGAGTACACATGTCTGGGCGTATGTCTGCAACCATTAGCTTGGTGGAGTGAGAGGCATCGCCACCATGACTGGAGACACCCTTTCAGAATCCCCGCTGAGACCAAAGATTTGTCCTGCCTATTCCTCAAAGAGGAAAGACAGAATGTACAAAGGCAAGAAGCAGAGAGAGAAAGAGACAGAGAGAGAGAGAGAGAGAGAGAGAGAGGTAGAGAGTCAAGCAAGATCGAAATGAAAGACAGAGAGACATAATGAGAGAGAAAAGGAGTGTTTCGGTCGAGCGGGTTCGATTGAACACAGGCAAGCCGGCAGAATCTCCAAAAAGGTCAACGTTTTCCTTTGGTGTAAATCCGATGTCGTCATTGCACCGAGCTGGCCCCAAGGCCAGGCTTAGGTCAGGTCACGCCTGATTGGACGAAGGAGACAGGGGGGGGGAGGATCTGAGGTTTTAGGGGCCACCTCAGAAGCAGGCGCAGCCACGGGGGTGAGATCTATACCTCCTCGTTATAGCAGCGCACCAGGACACCAACACCCATCAACACCTGTGGGCGAGGCTCATTCCTGGTCCTTGTTCGCACGCGAGCTGCACTACAGTCAGGGCTGCGCAATGGAGGAGGGGGGAGGGGAGGGGGGAGGGCTGTGGCATGTGTGTGTGAGACGGAGGGAGAGGGTGCAGGCACTCATGGAACCCGCAGGACAGAGCTGTAATATTAAAAGTTCCAGACCTTCCCTCCGGCTAGGTCATGTTTGCATGCTTCCACAACCTGATGAAAATCAATTCCTGCATTGACAGGCTGTCCTCTTGAATGGTTATGCATTATCTCTGGACAACAGAGGTAGACAGAGAGGAGGGGAGAAAGAAGTTGGGAGGGAAAGACAGGGACAACGAAAGAAGACGACTTGAGAGAAAAAAAAGAGAAAAAAGAGAAATCAAATACATTGAAGGATGCATGGGTCTAAAAGCTCATTCACAGAATCACAAGTCAACCCAAATCTGCTAGTGATTTGTACCACTCCCAATCTTTTCACTTGCCTCATGTTATCCACTGTGTGGAATACTTATTGCACTGTAGCAAGTACAATGATATCGGTGTGTCCAAGCATTTGACGTCCCCCCTCACGTCCTCTCTGTCTGATCCCTCTTTAGACCACCCTTATCTCATCTCTCCACACTTGTCTTTGTCAGTACACCTCTTTCCTATTCTACTCCTTTCTTCCCAAACAAACCCCCTTTTCCTGGTTTAATTGTCCCCTAAGTGGCCCCTGTGCTGTAGCCAATTCTCTCTCTTTCTCTCTTTGTCTTCCTCTTCCTCCCCCCCACCCCCCACACACACACATTCTCTCTCTCTCTATCTCTCTCTCTCTCGTCTTTCCCTTTTTTCTCTCTTTCTTTCTCTCTGCAGCTTGACTGCCAAGCCAAAATGCCGGAGAGCGATTAAAACACCTCACCTCATGCTAAATGGGAGGGAGGAGGTGAGAGAGATAGACAGAGACAGAGAGAGAGAGGGAGGGAGGAGGGAGGGAGGAGGAGAGAAAGAGGAGAAAGAGAAGAGAGAGAGTGAGTGAGCAGAAGAGAGAGAGGGAGGGAGAGAGAGAGAAAAAGGAGAGATGAGAGAGAAAGAGGAGAGAAAGAGGAGAGAAAGAGCGAGAGAGGCATAGAGAAGAGAAGGGATAGAAAGAGAAGAGAGGAGAGAAGAGAGAGAGGAAAAAAGGAGAAGGAGTGAGGACCGAAATAGAGGGAAAGAGGGAGATGGAGAGCGAAAGATACGGCGTGGGAGGACAGACAAAAAGCGAAGGGACGGCACATGGTTTATGGTGGGTCAAAGAGAAATCAATGCTAATGAATAGGATAGTTTGTGCAACGTGGTGATAAGGAAAAGACCCACAGAGGGCGTGTGAGTGTGCACCGAATGTTAGGCCTTGGCTTGCGCAGGTGTGCTGTGTGTTGGTGTTGTAGTTAGTGTCTTTTGATAAGGCAGAGGTCCCGTCTAAAGGGGTGACTGTTCAGAACAATACTGTTTAAACAACTGTGTTATCTACAGTGGCCCCATTAGTACCTGTTGGTTAACCTGTGGGAGGGCAGACTGGGCCTCCACAAACACTTTGTTGAGACAGAACAGGAGCGACCAGGCACTGAGAAACAAACTGAATTTGCCCCCTAACGCACAGCAAACTGATCCAAGGTGAATAGGTTGGTAAATAGACCAGGCCAAAGATGGAGGAGGACAGGAGAGGAGGGGAGGGGGGGTTGTGGGGAGAAGAGGAGGGCAGAGCTACCCCCCATTGTCATTAATTAACCCCTTTGGAGGACAGATCTACCGGTATCCAGCTTTAGTCATCATTACTGCTGAGCAAGCCCATCTCATTAGGACTGACCTGACCTTACGGTTTTCCCCCCTCCTCCTCGTCCCCCCCTCCCTCCTCCCCTCCCCCTCTCAGCACCTTTGATGCGATCGCCCCTCTTCTCCCATCACACCCTCACCTTGATCTCCCCCCTCGCATCCCTCGCTCTTTACCCCTAGCGACAGGGTGGTGAGCGAGAAAAACAAAACCAACAACCAACAGGATCGCCTGTCATTTCCTTCCTCCTCTGTGACTTTCCCTCCTTCCCACTTCACCTCCGATGTCTCGGCCACGCCTCTGTCCACATCTCTCCTCCTCTTCCTCTGCGTCCCGTTCTCTCCCGCTCCTCATCGCTCACCTTTCTCTCTTCGTCCGAGCGAAAGGGACCTTCCTCCTCTCCTCCTTGTACCCATTTGTTTTCCGCTCTGTCATTCCTTGACGTCTTTCCCTCTCTCATCCCTCACTTCTTATTTTCAGACCCCCGGGGCCTGGTTACCCGACCCGCCCCGCGCTCTGCGCTCAGAGGGAGGGAAACAACGAAGGGAAGGGGGCACGGAGGAGAGAACAAAAATAAAAGTGGTCCTTTTTCCGATAAGAAATCCAATAAGGGACAACAAATGGAGTCTGGTGAACTTCCTCAGAAACCACCCCCCCCCCCTGAAAAGACCCCCAAACGCAATCAACGCCTTCTCCCAACTCCTATTTTTTCCCTTCACTCCCCCCCCCCCACCACCACCACCACCTCTCTATTTTTGTCATCCTCTTTCATGTTGAGGAACGGTGGTTTAAGTGGCTCTGATGGGCTTAGTAAAATAGAACCCTCAGAAAGAAAGATGGAGAGAGGAACAAAAGAGCGAAGAAAAAGAGCGAGAGAGAAAGAGATGACTAACAGAAGAGAGAGCAGGACATATGGGCTCGTTGAGTCTCCGACCTCCTGTGGCACTCCCCCCACCCCACCCCCCCCGCTGCCAAGCCTCTGATCTACACAGTCGCGGACAGAGGGAGGAACCGAGGGCGAGCAAGGCAGCCAAAGAACCACGTCTGACGGCTCGAGGGGGGGGCCAGGGTCAGGGGTTAAGATGAACCACAAGCAAGACTTGGAGGCGGTGGGAAGCAGGGGAGGGAGGGGGGTCATTCCCCCATCAGGGTGCGAGCAGCGTTGTTTACGGTCCACTTCAGTTAGACTACTTGGTAGTTTCACACATCGCCAAGTGATTGTTCTGAAAACATTCCTTCTGTTGGTGGCTGTCTACGGGCACGAAACAGCCGCTGTGTGTGTGTAGATACACGCCGCCATCTAGTGGATGCCAGGCATAATGGCATTTATCTTTTTTTTCTCAAATATATTGTGCCAGCGCAAAGTCTATGCTCATGGTGAAGCTCATTAATTGGCTGATTTGGTGTGCAGTTGATGCTTACAATAAGTGCGTTCTACAGGACATTTTTTGCAAAATAGCTCAGTGCCCATTGGTGGTGCATGCTAGTGCAGTCAGGGATTGAATGATTTAAAAATAATAGGTGGTGGTGCGGGGGGCGGGGGTGGGGTCAACCTTTCTTGGGGGCGTAAAGGATTCCTCATTAATTAACATTGCGTTCTATTTGTGGTCAGATTCCAATCTGTGGTCAGATTCCAAAGTCCAATCCAAAGTTCGGTTTCAAGATCCTCTGGCTCTTCAGATGAGATAAACCGGTTATTGCAGCGGTTTCAAACGCGCAGAAGCTTCAATAACATGAGACAGACGCAGGACATAGCTGCTTTAAGGTCCAAAGTCTCTCTCCGAGGTCTCACTCATGTCTTAGCCCCTGCATCCTGCTCTGACACCGCTTTTGTCATTGGGTTCACTTAAAATTAAATCCACCTACACTGTCCTTTGAAAACTACCTGTGGGCTTAGTGATAACGTATCCTGGCAACAAAGACATACTTCTTCATGATTTATATGGAAAAGAAAAACCTTATAGGCAATGAAACAATTGTCTTCCTCAGTACAGCGCCTGCATGTGCTTCGGTGAACTTCGGTGAACTGACGTTTTTTACAATCCACTATCTCGCTTGTTTAACTTGTCTCCAGTCCACGGATGACAATAAATGCAATCCATTCCACCAACTCCTGGGGCGTGTATCACACAACAACTATGGTCAGGGGACACCAACGAAGTATAGCAAAGCAAAACGTCAAGCACACCAGACCGACACACCCAACAGCAGACCATAATCTCAGTTCAAACACAGTTCTGTACAGCACGATCCTGTAACAGAACAAAAGACACCATCAACGTTAGAGGCAGCAATTCATTCACCAGCATTCCCCTCTTTTGGGTCGGTCCAAGTCTTAATCAGGGGGATCAGTTATCCTAAACTGTCAAATGCGTACGGTTATCAAAATTTATATTGGCTCAATGTTTAATTGCCT
>BROE01000012.1:2335461-2346484 GCA_036571765.1 Plecoglossus altivelis
AAACCCCCCCCCCCCCCCACTGAGCGACGCCCCATAACGCAGATCAAACGCCTTTCTCCCAACTCCCTATTTTTTTCCCTCAACCCGCCCCCCCATCCACCACCACCACCTCTGATTTTGTCATCCTCTTTCATGTTGAGGAACGGTGGTTTAAGTGGCTCTGATGGGCTTGTAAATAGAACCTCAGAAAGGAAAGATGGAGAGAGGGAAAGAGAATAGCAGTCCAGCACATAGACTGATGGGTTATGGGGAGGCAGAGGAGGAGGAGAAAGAAAAAAAATGACATCACGGCTGTGACTGCCCCCTTTTCCCTCTCTCTCCATCCCCCACCCCCCCCCCCCCCCGCTGCCAAGCCTCTGATCTACACAGTCGCGGACAGAGGGAGGAACCGAGGGCGAGCAAGGCAGCCAAAGAACCACGTCTGACGGCTCGAGGGGGGGGCCGGGGTCAGGGGTTAAGATGAACCACAAGCAAGACTTGGAGGCGGTGGGGGAAGGCAGGGGGGAGGGGAGGGGGGTCATTCAGTCATGGTGCGAGCAGCGTTGTTTACGGTCCACTTCAGTTAGACTACTTGGTAGTTTCACACATCGCCAAGTGATTGTTCTGAAAACATTCCTTCTGTTGGTGGCTGTCTACGGGCACGGAACAGCCGCTGTGTGTGTGTAGATACACGCCGCCATCTAGTGGATGCCAGGCATAATGGCATTTATCTTTTTTTTCTCAAATATATTGTGCCAGCGCAAAGTCTATGCTCATGGTGAAGCTCATTAATTGGCTGATTTGGTGTGCAGTTGATGCTTACAATAAGTGCGTTCTACAGGACATTTTTTGCAAAATAGCTCAGTGCCCATTGGTGGTGCATGCTAGTGCAGTCAGGGATTGAATGATTTAAAAATAATAGGTGGTGGTGCGGGGGGCGGGGGTGGGGTCAACCTTTCTTGGGGGCGTAAAGGATTCCTCATTAATTAACATTGCGTTCTATTTGTGGTCAGATTCCAATCTGTGGTCAGATTCCAAAGTCCAATCCAAAGTTCGGTTTCAAGATCCTCCGGCTCTTCAGATGAGATAAACCGGTTATTGCAGCGGTTTCAAACGCGCAGAAGCTTCAATAACATGAGACAGACGCAGGACATAGCTGCTTTAAGGTCCAAAGTCTCTCTCCGAGGTCTCACTCATGTCTTAGCCCCTGCATCCTGCTCTGACACCGCTTTTGTCATTGGGTTCACTTAAAATTAAATCCACCTACACTGTCCTTTGAAAACTACCTGTGGGCTTAGTGATAACGTATCCTGGCAACAAAGACATACTTCTTCATGATTTATATGGAAAAGAAAAACCTTATAGGCAATGAAACAATTGTCTTCCTCAGTACAGCGCCTGCATGTGCTTCGGTGAACTTCGGTGAACTGACGTTTTTTACAATCCACTATCTCGCTTGTTTAACTTGTCTCCAGTCCACGGATGACAATAAATGCAATCCATTCCACCAACTCCTGGGGCGTGTATCACACAACAACTATGGTCAGGGGACACCAACGAAGTATAGCAAAGCAAAACGTCAAGCACACCAGACCGACACACCCAACAGCAGACCATAATCTCAGTTCAAACACAGTTCTGTACAGCACGATCCTGTAACAGAACAAAAGACACCATCAACGTTAGAGGCAGCAATTCATTCACCAGCATTCCCCTCTTTTGGGTCGGTCCAAGTCTTAATCAGGGGGATCAGTTATCCTACACTGTCAAATGCGTACGGTTATCAAAATTTATATTGGCTCCCTGTTTAATTGCCTTACCACCACAAACGTTCAGGTTATTTAATAATGTGGTTGAGGTAATATGTTGTAGGCCGAATTCACCATACAGCGCTTGGATGTGCATTTCCAATGTGCAGACAGT
Source organism: Plecoglossus altivelis (assembly GCA_036571765.1). NCBI lineage: Eukaryota > Metazoa > Chordata > Actinopteri > Osmeriformes > Plecoglossidae > Plecoglossus > Plecoglossus altivelis. Next base: position 2,337,364 of record BROE01000012.1, read on the forward strand.
TTCGGTATAAACACAAGCATTTACATAACAAAATCCACTGCTCTACACTGATAATATATCCACTTTTTATTATCATTCTGTTCACTAGCTAGAAAATCCCCTTGCAAGCGATCGATTCGATGTAATGCCAGCAGCCAACCGCGTGGCCGGATATGGGTTGTGAAAATGACTTTCGAAATGGTCTAGAGGCTTGTTCAGAAGCCTTTCTGAATGTAAAGGCAACGTAGGAAGCTTGTAGACTCTCTTCTTCTTTTTCCTCACCATATATTTCTCTTTCTGTCAGAGACTTCAAGAAGGAACGTACAAACTAGAAGAGTTGTTTGTGTGCGTGTTCAGCAAGGGTGTGTTCCAAAGATTAAAGTTCCACTCTTACATTTCACTGTCAAGTCGAGATAAGTTTGCATGGATCGGATAACCCGTGACAGTTCTATCCCTCTGTTCCTCATTCAATATTATTATGAAAATAGTGATTGGAAGACTTATTCTGGTATTCATGGTAAGATATTTGTTTAGATTGTCTCTCTTGCATTTGCATCAAATATAGGCATTGTGTTTTAATGGAAATTGTACTATTTCTGGTTGCTTGATATGATTAATTGTGTAGATGTTTATATGGCAACTAAAACCGCTATGACCTCGGCGCACCTCAGTAGAAGCACTTTAGGATAATAGATATCAAAGCTGCTTATGACCAAAGCCCGTGTTTAGTCCCGCCTGTGGAGGTTGTTGTCTGATTGGACACTGGAGTGTCAAGAAGTGTCACCCGTCCAATGGCATGCGCCGTCGGTGTAGGGGTCGCTGCGGACCGTCCGAGCTACCTGTCACGGTCTGCACTTGCCCAAGTAAACTGGTAGAAATAACAGTAAGATAAGTTCACGCTTCGGAAATTAAAACTTCAAGAAATGTAATAGTTCAAATCAACGCAAGTATTATGTTAATTTTAAGGTTAATCCGTTTGCGGACTAAATATTCTATCCAGACCCCTCTCTGTCTGGGCGGAGAGGTTTTGGGACAGAGAGCTGGTTGACTAGACCATATTCGGTATGACTTTGGCTGGGAGTAGCAACAAAACGGACTGGTTTTGCCCGCGGTGTCACAAGGAGTCTGTTTTCCAAAGTGTACTTCGCTCAGGACTTTTTCTTATTTGTCTGGTAAGTTGATTGTATATATATAAATAGGTTCATGTCTGGCACATGAGTTTGTTGACAAACAAAATTAATGGTGAACGCTATGAAAAGCGACCAGGCATAGTATGCAATTTGCAACCGGTGACAGCAAATATGTGCTGACATCCTTTCATCCCATGACAGACGGAGGATTTAAAATTGCATGTGTTCAAACGCAAGCCGAAGGCCGTCCGTTGACCTGCGCAGAATAGCGGAGCGGATAAAGAATTGGCCCGCTTTTCAATCACTAATTTTGTGGTGACAGCTAAACAATAATAGGAGGATAGACTGAACAGTATTTCTCGACAAAGCATTCTACCTCCAAATGAGAGCACAAAAGGGGTTTAATGAAACAGAAATACCTCTCTGTCTCAAGGACACTAAAGTGCCTGTCACAAATACAAACTCATAGGCTACTGCGATTATATTAAACTACCACATAGCCCGAAGTGACTTCACCTCAGAGGATTGGACAGAAAGGTTTTCAGTAGGGTTGGGTCTCGTTTGGACTTTTACGATTCCGAACCGGTATTTCTAAAACGATGTCGATACCTTAACCGATTCTTGAAAACTGAAAAATTGTATCAGAAGGGCTCCTTTGTAGAGTTTTTATTAAAAATTGTTTAAATTCAACAATATATTCACATTTTAAAGTGTTTAAATATATAAAACTTAGACCCCTCAAGAAAAAAACGTGTTGGTATACTGTAGTTGGTATTCCAACTAATTCCGCTTCAAACTTGAGCAGTTCTTTTTCAGAAGATGACTTTATTTGCATTCTCTAGCAAGATACGACACGTGTCTTGATCAATGGCATGTTCCGAACAGAAGAAAACTCAGACGTTAAAGAGCCTCACACACGAGTGAGAGTTTGAAAGGGCAGACAATTTGGGGAGGCGGTTCCCTTTCCTCCACCACCAGGCTATAGGGACTAAGAAACAATCTTGTAAACCTCGATCTCCGTGTGGACCTGTTTGACAATGGAGGCTGACGTCCGGATCATCAGTGATCACTCAATTTATTAGCAGTCGCTGTCGTTGGGACATGGGACTGACATCCACCAACTGTCGAACACGGGATGTCGCCGCATGTTTTAATACATTCGATGTGCTTCCTCTATTGCACGTAATCATTTAGAAACGTTTGTGGCAGAATCCTTGGCTGTAAATTACAGACATACCTTCGACCGCTTTGCTTTTGACATTTCATTGCACTTACAACTAGCTAGCTAGCGATATACTAGGGCAAGTGTAATATGTTTACCGGTTGGTTAAATGATTAATATGCTTTTACGCCAGTTTTAATGAGTCTAGAAGGAAAATGGCATTTGAAAAGTGGCGTTTATTTACAGTAGCTACCTAACGGTAGACTTCAGAGAAAGTGTGATACTTTCCATCCGTTTCGGAGCGACAATGGGAAAATATTTCAGTTGACACATTAAGAGGAACCAAAATGAAGAGCCAAGATTTGCGTTCTTATCCAGTCCGATTCCATCCTGTTACATAGGAACGGGTTCCACTGTGGAACTGGGAAGCGGTTCCCAACGCTTGTAATCAGTCCATAAGTATAGTGCTGACCTTGTACTTATTTGCTTTTGAGTTTTTGCTTGCCATCTCCTTTCTCAGGTAGTGGTCTTGTCCATGTACCCCCTGCTGAGACCTCTTGGAGTCCACATTCATTCCGCCCTCACAGGGAGCTACATACCCGGCCACCACTCTGTCCTCCTGGTCAACTGTCCCAATGAGCAGACTGCCAGGGACATCGGCAGGTACTGGCTCATAGCGATACACTTCTCACTATTTACAAACTTCCAATACAAATTGTGCAACTGCATTTGACATACGCACGACTAATTGCTGATTATGAATTACTTTGCTGACGAAAGCCTGATGATAACCACTTTGTTAACCAACTTGAAATCCTTTCACAACACAACATATTCACATGCACCAACAAGTCTGTCCGCATAATTGCAGATTGCAAGTTCTATAATCACAAAAATATATAACTGTACAGTACATTATGCATGCATGTATATGTATTCGATGTAATGGTTACTACATTATTGTAAGCCTACAAGAGATGGGTTAATGTGCCTTTGACTCAGTTGGACTGGATCTGCAGTGTTTCTGTTTAGCTGGGAGAAGGGTAGCCCTCTAAGTCTGAGAAGCTACGCCCCAGCGAACAAGAGCTGTGATTGGAAGACACTCTCTTTAACTCTAACGGCTTCGAGCTGCATGCAGATGAGCTGTTTACGGAGTGGGGGAGAGGAGCGAGTAAGCGAGAGAGAGCGTATGAAAGAACAGTGTGGAGCATTGACTCGCAGTTCCAGTTCTTCGCCAAAATGTAAATGCGCCGCCTGCGAGCTTGGAGCGGTATTGTGTGGAACAGGAAGTGCCCTCGGCTCAGCTGCTGCGAGTGTGACTGAGCTGGGCACGCTGGGATGTCCCATCGCCTGCTAATGCCGCAGCATGCGGCACACCCCTCCCCGCGGTGGGTCTGTGGAGGGCCACAGCTATAATTGGTTGACAGCTGCTGGCTGTTGAGTGTTTAATTGCTTACCAACCCCTGCATCTCTCCCTTCCACGGATTCCTCGCTTTCTCCCTCAAAGTGTTTCCCATTACTTTCTTTCCCTTAACGTTCTATCTATGATCTTCCCTCCCTTCGTTTTTCTTTTGTGCTCTCTCTTGCCCTCTCTCTCTCTCTCTCTCTCTCTCTCACCTATCATCAGAGCTATCATGGAGAGGAGGATGGCCGCGAGCATCAACATTCTACCCAAGACCTCCACCATGTAAGAGATTCTACCTTCATGACTCTGTTGTCTAGCTCCAGAGGCCTCTCCAACAATCCACCACACGCACCATTCACTCCTACTCACACCAGGCACACCACAAACGCGCCCGCTATGCATTAGCACGTAAGTGCACACACACATACGCACAATTAGCCATCAATACACGCATGCCCACACACACGTACACACACTAAGAACTCGTTACCCTGGCAACCAGAGTAATGGTGAACCAGCTGCATATAAATAGCTGTTCGGAGCTAACCAGACCAGAACCTGCATTGGGCAGAGAGAGAGAAAGATATATAGAGAGAAAGAGAGAGAGAAGGGGGAGAAGGAGAGCCAGAGAGACACAAAGAGAGGCAGGACATTTCCCTTGTTGGGAAACGTGCCAACCTTTGCATGCATGACAGAGCCTACAGGCCTGTAGGTTTAGATGGCTGCTTGCAGGACAGATAGCATCAGTGCACCTCACTACACGTCCGCTGCACAAACAGACCACTTCCCAACTCCCCCGCAGCCCTAACTGAAACTGCAAGTCTCAGTTAATGAATCTAAGTTCACATTCGTGCCAGGGGCCAGTGCAGTAACGAGTCGGTTGGAACCAGTCAGTTCTAACCAGTGAGGTTTAACTCGTAAGTTTGAACCAGGCAGTTCGAACCAGTCAGTTGGAACCATTCCCACTCTAAGTCCTGAAGTAACTGTTTAATGTACCACCATTGCATACGTCACCAAGGCAGCAACCAACACACGGCTTTGCGCTTGCTGGCCCAGATCCTACACAGAGAAACCATGGTGTCTGGGGTCATCACAAACACTCAATCGTTATAGAGATATCTGTGCTGTGGCATTCGTAAGCCACGTGCTGCTAATCTTCAAACTCATGTCTTAGGTATTACTGGAAAGGTGATATTCAACATGCCACAGAGATACTCATGGTAAGTTATTGAGATGGCTCTTGTCAGAGTTCCTGGTTCTCACACTTTTACAGTCAATTCTTGATTAACCTTGAAGAAATGGGATCAATTGTGGTGAAGGATGTTCTATGTTCATCTTTTTATGGGAAATGCAATGGAACATTCTGTTTCTGGATGATGGTGGGAATTTGATGTAGTTCTATGTTCTAGATGGTAAAGGCTGGGTCAAGGTTCCAGCTGGCTGAGATTGGTTGAAGTGTACTGAGATATGTTCTGGTTTATAGATGGTGATGACAAGAACATCCAATCTTCTGCAGCTGACAGAATATGTGAGGTGAGTGGGTCTTCAGAATGTCACAGTACAATGGGAGCCAAATGATGCGAGTGAACCCATTTGATAATACTTTGTGTGTGTGTGTGTGTGTGTATGTGTGTGTGTGCACATGCGTGCGTGTGTATAGGTCTGTCCATCCCTATGAGATCCCAGAGATCCTGAGTTTCCCTGTGGAAGGCGGGAGTCTGGCCTACTTGAAGTGGATGGACGAAGCTATGCCTGATGATTGACAGCTCATTTGACCAATACCTCTGGTCTGCCCGTGGCTGTTTGAAAAGTGGCGTTACCGTGGAGTCGTACGTTCCTTGCACAGCGTTTAAACCTGCCAAAATTAAGATTGCCTGCAAGCATGTGTTGTCGTGGAGATCTGTGTTGTTGTAAACGGTTTCCATGGCAACTCTTGACCAGTAATGTTGTCATTGAAGTTAGGATTTACAGATTAGTTTAGGAACTGTCCACAAGGAGCTGCTGGAACAGGACACAGTTTAACTTGTTTGTTGAATTAATTATGTTTCATTTCGTTTTTCAGGACAAGCAAGCTCAGATAAATATAAGAACATTTTTGCATACTGTGATTTTATTCGATTCTTAAATATTTGTCAGCCACTTTTGAAAAATCTGAAATGTTTGCATATGTGGAGTTTATAACATATAGGTATATTTATAAAAATGTGAATTAAATAACTATTTTACTATCACAACTTGGATGTATGTGGCTTCTGTCCCGATTTAAACATGGTTTGCTGTGTGTGTATTTCTGTGTCTAGGAAATGGCAAACAGTTCTGCTGTTTATGAATCTTTCCTTGACCGTCGCTTGACTTTAAAGCACAAGTAGAAGCTGTGTGGTCACTTAAACCAGTAGATCACTTAACTTCACTCAATCAACCACGTAGATCAGAGAATTCAAAGCCAAACTGTTTGGATCGTGTACTGTCGAGGGCCTGCTTAAAGTGTAGATTGTTTAGAGACGTGAGAGAGTCTCTTAAAGGTAGCCCCAAGGCCCCAGCAGTGTTTACACTAGATACTACAGCTTATTGAGCTCTACAACAGACTTACAGTACACAAACTCACGCATCACACACACAGTGTGTACCTTCATTTAGCCCATCTCACTCCAAAAAGCTCACTCACAAACCAGATGGGACGCACGCCTCGAAAAAATAACCCTTTGCACTTAGAGACACCATGCTGTCTGCTAGCCGACGAAGCAAGTTTCAAAGTGGATTTGTCAAAGGTGCGACTTACCTACCACTTCTCACAGGGGTCACACTTAAACGTGCATATTTTCCACGCTAACATCTTTCACTCCTTACACTTAGAAACACACCATATGTACAACCTTACCCATGGGCGTAGGTATAGGGGTAACACCAATATTTTAAGATGACAAAATTGTCCCCACCAATATTTTTGCCAACACATTTATGCTGCTATCGAGACCGATTCTGACCGCCAGAACGACAGTACAAGAAACGCCGTAATTTGATTGGCTGAAAACCTGAGGAAGGAGCTATCTGCTAATACACAGCGCATAAAAGTAAAATATTTGAATATTCCCTTTGCCCTTCAGCATGTATATGTTTTTCATAAAGCAGAGTGCAAGTCAGACAAAATAACGAGACACAAACAAACTATCAGTGGTAGTGACCAGGCTTTCAAATGCAGATTCCACTTTGGAATATCGTATTAGCGGATGATAATATACCCATATTGTTACAGCTAAAAATGTTTTCTGTAAACTTAAACTTGCTAACCATAGGATAGGCTACAAAATGAATGCGCCATTTTACAGGCAGAAAAGACAGCATCAAACCACTACAGATGTACATCAGGCTGAGGGAACGGCATCAGGGCTTCAGGTGAGGTTCTATTTAGCCAACCTCAGTCCATTTGGAGTCATCTGCATTGATGGTTTTGTTTTAGATTCTTAACCAATCATCGTATTTATTAAAGCATGGATTATTTTATGATAGGAAACTCATTAAAGATGCTGTGGGGCATGTTGAGGCAGAAGTAGTTGGACCTTCAGGTCTTAAGGTGAGATCTTGATGAACGATGAATGATCAGAGCGTCATGCAAGGAAGTTTTAAGTTGTTTAGACGTTATGAACTTAAGTTAACCTATTTGGTCATGAATTTGAGGGGGGGGCCGCGCGCAGCGCGGTGGGGGGGGGGGGGGGGGGGGGGGGTCCATGTGGCTAGAAAGATGGTCCACAAAACAATGTCACCTTCATATTTATTTTGCTCTGAAATATAAGCATGATGCGTTTAATACATATAATGATATGTGCGCATTTGATTCATTAGTCCCTTAAGTAACTGCTAACGTTAGATTACTGGTAAGGCAAGAGGTGTGTTGTTGGGTGTGTTAGGGCAAACGCAAAACATCTATTCTGGTAAGCAGTGGTCAGGCGAAGTACGGCCGGGGACGGGGGTGGGTCGTGGAGTTTGGGCGCCCTCTGATAGAGCCGATATGGTTTTTTTTCTTGTTTGGTCAGAAAAAAGAATCTACGGCGACGGCCCGGTCAAAGCGACCGGGATCGATGGCGACAAGGTTAGGTGAGAGAGACAATTGGATTCGATGCGAGGGTAATTTTCCTGCGTGGGGAACCGTATTTTTTTTTTTTCAATGGAAAGAAAAGGCTGTTTGTCTCATCTGTCAAGAGACGGTGGCGGTATTCAAAGAATACAATCTTCGCTGACACTATGAATCCCGTCACAAAGACAAGTACGATAGCTTGCAAGGCCAAACATGAGCAGACAAACTCTCAAAGCTAAAAAGACTACTATCTCAGCAGAATACATTTGTACGCCAAGCTCAGCTGAACCAGGCATCCGTTCGGGCCAGCTTTTCGGGTTGCTAAACTGATAGCAAGCAGCGGTAAGCCTTTCACTGACGGAGAGTTTGTTAAGAAATGTATGGATGCTGTCGCGGAGGAGGTGTGTCCCGAGAAGAAAGATGTATTTAATGCCGTAAGTCTGTCGGCGAGTACAGTCACCAGAAGAAGACCGTTGAAGAAATCGGGAGTAATGTATATGCCCAGCTGCAGCAGAAGACGAAAGAATTTGACTTTTTTTCAATAGCACTGGATGAGAGCACGGACGTGCAATACACAGCGCAACTGCTCATTTTTATTCGTGGAGTTAGCGCAAACTTTGAGATATGCGAGGAGCTGGCAGCCCTCCAATGTCTCAAAGGAACTACAACGGGAGAGGATATTTTTGACAAAGTGTGCCAAACCATGGAGAAGTTGGACCTGGACTGGTCAAAGCTAGCTAGCATCGCGACTGACGGGGCTCCTAGCATGGTGGTGGGCCGTTGCGGTATCTAACGGATGGAGTTGGGGGTTTCGCCCCGGGGCTATGGTCCACTGTTTAATTCTCAGCAAGCACGGTGCTGCCAAAGTGGTGAGCGTGGGGATTACTGTAATGAAAGGTTGTTTTTGCTTGGTGTTCGGTGCCATAACTTCATCAGAGCAGAAGGGACTTAACACAGGGCAGTTCAGATTCCTGTCTGAACTGGGAGTTCGCATGAGAAGGTATGTGCTGTACTACACCAGGGTCCGGGTGGCTGAGCGGTCGGCAGGTTTTGAGGGTTGGTTTACGAGTGGTTGGGGATTAGTTTCTTTTTTGAAGAGTCGAGTGATGTCGTGGAAGTGGGTGTTTTTTTAGGTGGTGAAGATACTTAGTTAATTGCGGGTGAAGAGGGGTGGGGGAATATTTTGGCGAATGTTTCAACATAAACATTAGCGGCTGCTTTTGGACAAGTGAAAGCGCAACTTCGTCCATCTTCCTGCCTTACCAAACCTGGTCGACAGAGAACCAGCGGGGTCCCGTTGCAGCTGACATAGGCCGTGCGTGGGCACTGGGAATCTGAGGCGGAGTATTTTGCGTGTGTGCTGCTGCTTCAGG
>BROE01000012.1:2346521-2388952 GCA_036571765.1 Plecoglossus altivelis
GTTCCGTGGCTTTTTTTCTATGAAGAACCCAGAGAGAGTTATTTAGTTATTATTTATTTCATAAATAGTGTTATTTATTTCCTGTTTTTTTTCTGTGAAGAACTCAGAGAGGGTTATTTAGTTATTATTAATTTCATTAATAGTGTTATTTGTTTCCTGACTTTTTTCTGTAAAGAACCTGGAAAGGGTTATTTGGTTATGTGTGGCTTTCTGGAAAACAATAAATTTCCCCTACGATCGTCACACTTTTTCTGTTACAAACTGACACCGGCCCCCCATCAGAGAAGGGAAAAGTTATGTGGCCCTCACAGGAAAAAGTTTGGGGACCCCTGCTGTAAGGGTTCACTTCTCAGCCTTGGGGTGTTGGGGGAGGGGGGGGGGGGGGCGGTTCCAAAGCTGAGACCAAACCTACCTACGCCCTCACCCCCATCCTTTGCGCCCCTGGCCTTGACCTTCGGCAGGATTATAGCAAATCCACATGGACAACAGCAGGCTCAACCGTGTCGGCATTTCCTTTGTGAGGCGCTCATTCCGGAAATGCTCCCGCCGCCAGCATCCAGAACCCACGCTCTGCCGTCAGCAAGGCTAGCTAGCGGCACCTTACCAGGCGGCACGTGCCTGCCGGCGTTGACATGTTGCTCTTCCAGATGGTAGGGTAGGATACGATAGGATGTCATGGTCACAGAGAAATGTGGGATCTGAATTACAAACTGATGACGTTGCACGGTCCATTATGAGCTGTGCTGGTATCTTGAATTGAATCAATGTGACGGTGACCGTATACGACAGTTATCACAACTCACCACTAGATGTCAATGTTGGAATGCATTACAGTCTCGTTGGTGTCATTGAAAATGCCCTGTCATGTAAATATAATCTAGAAATTGCCACATAATTTGTGTATAATTGCTTTTATTGTAGTCTCGCCCCACCTAGTCTCTCTTACCAGAGAAAATGACACAGAGAACATGTGTGTGTCCTTGTCAACATAAAATACATGAATTATTTCATGAGAGATGACAGCTATGGCCTGTGTGTCAGCAATGTTTCCAGAAGGCTTGTGCATAGGGATCTCCTGTAGGAAGTGACCTCGCGTAGTCAATATGGCCTTGCTCAGGGGTCAACGGGTCATTAAGTTGAGCACTGCTGAATGTGCAGTATTGAAGAATGAGTGTGGAGCCGATTGACAGAAACGGACGAACCAAACGGATTATTATCACTGCAGTCCTGCATGGAGTCAGCCCATCCTTACTGTATTGGGGTTTATCTTATAAAATGTTTGCCAGCGTTACAGCACCAGTCATTCTAAACATTTTACTTTCCCAAGTCTTTCAGTATCTCACGTACATTTAGGCCTGAACTATTTGGCAGACCAACAGCCTCTTCAATGTGGCAACCCAACATTTTTACAGCATTACTGGTTCCACGGGTACCAATGCAATTGACCATACCCCCATCCCCCCCCCCCCCGTGACATCGTCTTTTCCCACAAACCAGTGAATCGTAAATGGCAGAAGCCTGTCTTCTCATGTGCCCTGCCGAGGACATGTAAGCTAGTAGAACCTTCAGGTGCCTTATGGGGCCCTATTCTAACAACTGTGGACACAAATCATCGGATGTCATGTGGGTTTGTGAGCCCCCCAAAAGAAGACTTGAAATGGCAGCTAATACCCTAAATCTACCCAACACAAACCCAGTTTATCCAGCACACAGCCAATACCCAAGTCTACCCCAACACAAACCCAGTTTATCCAGCACACAGCTAATACCCTAAGTCTACCCCAACACAAACCCAGTTTATCCAGCACACAGCCAATACCCTAAGTCTACCACACACAAACCCAGTTTATCCAGCACACAGCCAATACCCTAAGTCTACCCCAACACAAACCCAGTTTATCCAGCACACAGCCAATACCCTAAGTCTACCCCAACACAAACCCAGTTTATCCAGCACACAGCCAATCCTGTCACAGGATGCTTACCGCGGTGTTCTGCACTGGATTGCACCTGCATTCTTGGAAGGGATTAGCTGTCATTTCGATAAGATCTACCAAGAAGATTCAAGGAACACTGGATTTTGGTACGATTCTGCATTCGCTAAATGAAGTGGGAAGGTCCCGTGAGGTTTGCAAAGCCACAAAAATGATTGAGCTCAGCCGTCGTCTGTCTCATGAGCTTCATTTCTGATCCGTCATCTGAAGCCATCGCAAGTGATTAAAACAAGCGACATATGGCTCTGTTTCTGTCTTTCACTTTGTGTGATTAAACTCTGCATGGTGTCATTTTTGGTGTGTGGTAATTAAGAATAGGCTTCCCTATTGATAGACTCTCTCTCTCTTTCTCTCTCTCTCTCATACACACGCGCACGCAATCCCTGCCGCCAGCCAGGCCCCACTGTGCATGGTAATAAAAAAAGGATAAAGACAAACTAACTGTAGAGATTTACGGTCCATGGGACACGCAAGGTGTGAGATGAGCAAGTATAACAATAATCCATTTCTGCTCTGGGAAGAGTATTGCTTCTCTCCCCCCAAAACAAACTGAGCTCATTATTTTGAATACAACCAGTATTTTAAGTATCCTTGTGGTTTTAACCCCATATTAGGTATCACAATTCGTTGAAAAATGTAAATAACATAACTACATATCTTTGGTAGCACTGTCAGTGGATGGTTAGCTTTAGTGAGAAAAATACTTAAGTTCCATTAAGTGCTCATCCATGTTTCGAAAGCAACCCTAAGTGTCCACACTACTAAGGGTCTATTGCAGGGATGGACAATCCTTGTTCTAAGTGTCCACCTTACTAAGGGTCTATTGCAGGGGTGGACAATCCTTGTTCTAAGTGTCCACATTACTAAGGGTCTATTGCAGGGGTGGACAATCCTTGTTCTAAGTGTCCACACTACTAAGGGTCTATTGCAGGAGTGGGCAATCCTTGTTCTTCGGGGGCCACTGAATGTTTGAGATGTTTCCCTGCTCCAGCACACCTGATTTTAATGAAGGGTCAGAATGAGGTTTCCACAGAGCTTGATAACGACCCATTCATTAGATTCAGGTATGCTGGAGCAGGGAAACATCTGAAACCTTTAGGACAATGGCCACCCCGAGGACCACTATTGCCCACCGCTGGTCTGTTGGGTCCGTATGTCACATCCTATTTGCTTTTGAACGCTTCTATTGAATGATGTAGGCTATTAATGGGCCTGCCTTTTATATAGTATGTTATACTGTATTTACTGTATGAAGCCTACACTTATTCAGGCATGTTGCTAGACATATAGCTCTTCTGGGACACAGGCCTCTACTCATTATATGTACAGTGTAGTCGTAAATTCGATGGCCTTAGGGAGTAGCATCATGTAATATAATACTACTCATGTTGTTTGAGTCAAAATAAGACGATCGGTTAGCCTACTATTTTGAATCGTGCCTTTGATTCTAATAACAATTCGATATGTTGTGTTAGCCTAACTCAATTCCGATTTGCGTGCCGGCCTGGACTCGTGTGCGCCCGCTGCAGATACTATTTGGTCTATTGGACAGAACAGCAAGCGCACATATAATTCTGTGGGTGTCCATCAGTTTATCTAGAGTAAACTGCGCTGATTTTACAAGCGTTGATTTGAATGCTGCGTTTCTCTGACCGGAAATAAAATCTAAATAAATGCACTGACTAATGGAGTACATTCAACAAACGAACAAAAAAGAATCAGCACAGCAGATTTAAACTGCCACTTATATAATGAATCAACAACGATTTAGGTTTCATTCCAGCATCATTCTGTACATATAGTCTAGCGCGGTCTACAAGTACAGTAGGCCTACGTCCATGGGAATCTTCTGGTAGGCCTAGCATGGCTGTCATCGGTTTCAGGCTGTAAATCTGAAGTCCCTGCAGTTCGTCATTTTTCTTAGCGGGCTAAAGATGAAAAAAAGCTGACGTCAGTTCCGAGGCCCTTGCACGTCCAAGAAGCACTACAGAGCCACGCACTGGCCACATAAGCTACAGCACGATCAGAGGAAATAGGAGCAGTGGCGTGCTCAATAACTTTTCTGTAGCTACTGGCTGTCACAGCCGCAACATACCGCTGACTGCGCGGTTTAGCCTGTCGTATCGGGCATAATAGTAAAAGCACAGCGAATTGGTTGCAGTGTTCGTTTGTTTTTAACATGAACCTGGCAGTGTATTCGGTGGAAATAGACGGAAGAGGTTGAGCACTGATGGTTAGTTGCCAAATACACGTGAAAAGGGGCTTTTAAATACTAGGGGGGGGGGTCCTCTCTACACTGTCCGAAAGTTATCGTAGGCCTACGCATATATCCTGCAAACATGTAACACATGCTAAATATAACACGCCGGCCTGAGGCAACAGGTGCACGAAACAGCGTAGCTCCGTGTATGCCAGCTTTTAAAATGCTGTCACAGAAGTCGCACTTTTAGCTACGCGGATCCAGTTAGTCTATCCATTGTTGTAAAGAAGTTTAAAATAGTCGTATCATTGTTCTAGGGCCTCTTTCCACCACCCGTGAAATAACTTTCACTAACTTTCACGCGCACATTTGTCCGCCTCTGTTCTTTCGCTGCCGTAACCGCTGAACCGAGCGCCGACCACACGCACTGCGGTCCCATAAACTAGCGCGCGCGCCACAGTGAAGTAAAATCCCGCAGGTTGGTCATGTTAGGGGCGGGTATTGGAGAGTCAGACCCGTCCGGTGGGAATAATTCGTCGTTGTGAGATCTTAGCGGTTATGGATGTGAAAAGAGAACCGGCGGACAGCTCAGTCATTCTCATGTCGGCGTGTCACTACCAGGGATGGATCAGAGTGTCAGGTAATCGGAACCTAACCTCGACAGTGCACAAAGTTCCTTATATCTTTAGATTGCTCACACTTTACAGGACCACAGTATGGATCGCTAAATCTGAATGGGCTATGTCGGGATCTCGCCGTTATTTTCTAATTTGATTCAGCGGAATGTTAACCGAGATAGCCTTTTATATTGCTTTTAAACTTCCAATGTTGAATGGTAATGCACAAGGGATTGGACTGGATGTGAGTATATGTGTGCATGACTGGGTGCGTGTCGACCTTCCCTTTTCACGTGCGTTTCAATGACTTGTTTCCTCTTATGCTCTGCCAACCAAACCGCGCTGTCCTGTTTGCAGACAATGGGACCCAGCATTTAGCACGAGTCAAAAGAATCAGGTGACAGAATAGTTTACATCCCCATCTCTTTAACACAGGCCGGTGTTATGGGAGTAGTTCGAATGAACTTGATTTAGTTTAATCCACACCCATGGTCTATGTAGTTCTGCTGTTATGTGGAGCATGCTACTGTTTTTTTGAAACATTGGATGCACTGTGTGACTCCAACTGCAAAGAAACTAAAATAACTTAGAACTTACATTACTTTATTATACAGAATATGTGTATTTAGAAGAATTTTTTTTATTTTAGAGTCAGGTATGGCCCTAATCCTGAGTAATTCAAATATTTTATACATTATGTTAGTTATTTCAAAAGATTGTGATGGGTCTTCTGAAATCCAGGGTGGAGCACTGTGCTTCTTCAATGTTGCCCAATGCAGCAAGCCTGATTTCGGCCTCGTTTGATTAGATTTCCCTGGAAATCATCAGCGTTGGCGTGAGTTGATAATCTTATCTTCATATCTCATGATGGCTTTTGATAATCCTGGTTCTAGACTGCGACACAGGCAGAGAGCCCCTGTGCTGTCTGTCTGGGTTACGTTGTTTCACGAGGCCCAGCGAATCCTTCCTGCCCCTCTGGCCTCTCTTTGTCGAACACACCTAGACCTCGGTACATGCATACGCTTAAGCAACCACAATACGTGTCTGCACACATACGCTGTTATCCACTCACAAACACAGCTGTGCTCGGCGTGGACGAACACAGTCACTTTGCTTGTTGTCGTTAAAGCAGAAGAGAGAAGGTCAGAGAGGAGAACAAACTCTCCCTTTTGCCTCCCATGCCTGTTGTGGGTGTGTCTTCGGTGAGAGAGACAGGGGGGTGAATTACAGAGAGCGAGAGAGAACAAGTGCTTTAACATCACTGAGAATTTGGGTGACTGTTCGCTCACCACAACAAAAAGACGCTCCCCAGGTTAATCCCCTCTTGGGCTGGTGGATCTAGACTCAGGCGTTGCATCAGACAGTGAATCTTTTCATTAAGCTCCTGTGAATCTCAAAAAAAGCCCCTGCGCTCCCTTCCAAAAATGCCCTCCTCCACCTGTAGTTTTAATCAAAACATTTTTCTATGTTCAATGGTGTTTCTACGTTGATGTCAGTTTGACCACATCCCCCATGAGCCTCTTGCCTGGGGTGCAGGTAGCCTTATTCAGCCACAGGGGCTGGGCCATCTCAAATAGGCACTTACCTGCAAAGTTGATAATTTTACACTTGCAACATTGATAGCGATTGATTCTCTGCTGTTTACGTAAATGACAAACGGGCACGACTGGCCCCCCCTGGAGGCCTCTGTAAGTAATAGCAGCAGCAGGGTGGTTTGAGAGAAAAATGGACTGAGATGGCGAAGAGGAGGAGGGAGAGAACGGGCCTGATTCCTGCGAGATGGAATATCTGTGCAGCTTTGTTAGAATCTCATCACCTCCAGATCACTGAGCTCATTAAACTCGGGCCAAGACTTTTACAGCCCTCACACTCAGCCAATCAAGACTGCCGCAGTAAAACTCTATAGGCCCCTAATGAATTTGTCCTCCACTAAATGTCATTGTGTGAAGCACATTGTGAAATAATCGCCTCTTCCCTCTCTCCCCTGCCCTTCTGCCCTTCCCTCAGTTCTTCCTTACTGCTCTTGTCCTTTTCCATCTATTTCTTGTCCTTTCTTATCCTTCTCACCCCCCCCCCCCCCCATTTTTTGCCCCTGCATTAATAACTTAACCCCCATTTGGTACAAAGTTGACATAGACAACAGTACACGTGACTGGTTATTTTGTCTAAAATAGCTTAAGGCTGGACAGATTTTACACAGCATATGCTTTGTGGATTTGGGGGGGGGGTAAAATTATATTATCCCTACGGCAGCTTCTTTACCCGTGATGTCTCTCGCCCTTTGTCCTTACAAAAGTTCTGCTGACCAAACGATCATGCTGCAGGCCTACTGAACCAGCCTGCCTTGGTCTGACTGCCTCTGCTAAGCTAACCTGTTGTGGTTAGAACTGTCTGAGTGAGTCCGCGGTCCACAGAGAACGCACCAAAAGACAGGATCCTGCAGCTCGAATTGTAATACATTTTGTATGTTTTTCTTGGTATAAAATGTGCTACATAAAGGCCTCATGGTGACCACGTTGCACACTTTCAGTGTTGAGGGAGGATTGATGAATGTATGATGACTGATGAGTGTACAATCTTTTAATCTGCACTTGGACTTGGGGATGAATGAAGGATGAAGTGATGGTTTTCTGCATTAATCAACTCTCCGGTGAACTCACTTGCCCTGGTCCTTCCCAGTCTCACAAACAGGCACGCACACACAATATTTCTTGTCAGTCTTCCTCTCTGCCGTCTCTTCCCCCTCCCTCTCCTCCCTATCCTGTAGCACTTGAATCCTGGCTGTTGACAATTACTTTAACTAGTGCACAGTGCCCGTGATGCAGTTGGTAATTAGGATGCCAGTAAATCACCAAATACAGACTCCTTGAACTATAGATAGGGCACAGTACCCGTAATGATGTAGGTGGCACACATGCAAATATAGTCAGACAATGCCCTTTGATTCAGCCTATAATGGCAGTTTTTCGATTTTTCGATTCTGGTATATATATTTCAAAGATCATATTGTTCTTGCCTTAAAAACAACCAAGTGGCTGAAAGTGGTAGTAATAGTGCCGGTGATGCTCGATTATAATGTTGTTGTTGATTTGTTGTTGAGAGTTTTGTGCAAATTCGCAATGTGCATGCAGTTTGGACTTCAGCAAACTCAATGATTTCTGTGACAGAATTCGCTGATCAATGCAAAAGTGATCCTCCTCCCTTTTTGTCATTCTGTTAACCAACGTTTCATTGATAAAAGATTGGTACCCTTTGAAAGCAGCACTGTAAGGTATCTTCCAGCTATACCTACTGAATTAAACTATCTAATTGTCTGTTTCCTAGCTAGCTTGCCTTTATTTAATCAGTAAAAATAGTATTGTATTATCTGGACTCCACTGACGTGTAATATTGTTTCTGTTTGTTGTCTTTGTCCAGCTCACAATATCGATATTGCTTTGACTTGCGAGTGCTAGCTTAGGACAACTCAATCAACATGGCGTTTAGGGTAACGCTAACGAAACAGGCTGCAAACTGTTTAGTGAAAATGTCTAACTGCCTATGCAAACAACATCAATGTAGAACTGCTCTCTGTTGGATTCTTCAAAATAACACCTACAAAATATGAACTTTGCAGAGTGCTCGGTTCTCGAGGAAACTCGAGAAAACAAACTTGTTGGAAACTAAACCCATTCTAATACGTACACAGATACACAGACACAGAGAGATCCCTGGCATTATTAGAGTGATTTAAAGAGTAACAGAAGCATTATCCGGGGACAAGTTTATAGAGGAACAGGTTGAGAGAGATTGGAAGGATAGATAACGTCTGGAACAAGTTGCTGTAATCCAAGAAATTGTGCTGTCAGACGTACCCCTCCATCACTTCTGAGTATTGATCCTACCACTCCTCATGGTGTGGGGCAGCAGGCATGGGTGGAGTTAGCGAGATTCTGAAAGCATCAATCCATAGCAGACTTCCAGCTGAGGGCCTGCAGGTCTGGAAGGAGTTAGCGAGCTTGTCTCTGTGGTTTCTCCTCTAACACATCTCCTCTGAGCCTAAGACATGAAGGGAGACAGAAGCACGTTTGCAGGGATAGGCTGACAGACAGTCTCCCACTGGGACAAACTCACCCTCTCAAACTCCCTCAAATTGCCTCACCACTTGTACAGTAAGTTTGGTCCGGTGACGTCTTTTAATAACTCGACGGTTCATATGAGGGAAGAATTGATTCGAAGAAAGTTTCAATTTGAGGATGTTGTTGATCTGTGGAAAGCCTTCTGTTCCAAGAGGGAGATTTAGTAGCTTTTTTTCGGCTGGTGTTTTGGCTTCACACCAACGTCTGCTACAGAGCTTGGCACGCTCCACTACCCTGACTTACTTTGGGCATCTTATGCAGTTGAGGTTTAGCAATAACCATGAATCTGACAACATCACCTATTTAGTAATAAAGGATGTGACCTAACCTCTCCCTACCCCAGCTGATGTGAATATAAGATTGTGTCCCTCTCACAAACCTGGCAGGGGGAATGTTAGGTTGCGTCCCTTTTTCACCAGGCAGGAGAGAGAAGTTAGGTCACATCCCCTCACCACGGTAACAGCTAAGGCCTGATGTCCCTTGCGTAACCACAGCCTTGGCCCCCTGTGGTAATGCTCTGCTTCCAAGTGAGACTCCTCAGCAGCTAAGTCCTGTCTGGCTGGCCACACAGGGACTGGGATCACGACCCATCCTGAGCAGACCAGCGGAAGCTCTTTCTGAGTAGGACACTGCAGGAGTCAGTATCGTACAGCTCAAACAGACACAGGGTAAATCCACCCGGAGTGTGTTCATCATTCAGTCTCTGTTGTATGTGTGTGTTGGTGTTTGTGTGTGTGTACGGGTTAGGGTGGGTGGATGAGTTTGACAAGTTATGTCTAGCACACGATCACAGGACTTTGGATCACACATACACACTCAAACACACACACACACACACACTGTGTCAGACTACAGAAAACAATATGTCTATAATAGGAAAGAGTTGTGTTGAGCCAACTGCTGGTCCTCAGTGTGAGTTAGCAGTAGCACCCCGCTCTAATAGTTGAATTTGTCTCTCCAAATCTCCTGTGTTTGCGCCTTCTCCCTAACCGCCTCCCTTGTCTCATCCACTGCCTTGCTCACTCTCTCTCTCTCTCTCTCTCGCTCTCTCTCGCTCTCTCTCTCTCCCTCCCCTGGTTCCTCTGTGCCTTTCTGTTCCCCTCCTTCTCTGTAGGTTGTGTCTGGCTTTGGATTCTCCTGAGACAGATTACTCTGAGGGTCCCCCCCTGTAAATTTGACCTCTGGCATCTACTCTAGCAGAATATACTTCATCTACTGTAGTTATCCACACAAACGCGAGCAGACAAACACACTCACAATCAAACACCCAAACCGACAAACACACAGTCAAAAGTAACAAGTCTCTCAGCGCTAACCCATGTACATCAAGCCGAGAGTTAGGCCTGCATTGACTTTGTCATCTCTCCTGTGGCGAATGTGTGCTTGTGTGCATGTGACATTCAGCACCCTTGATCTGACTGCAGTGACAGGTGCGGAGTGAGGGATGAGGAGAGATGAGAGAACGAGGGAGGGATGGAGGGATGACAAGGCTGCACACTGAAGGTATTTTAATCAGGGGCCTATGCAAGCCCTGTCAGCCTGCTGTCAGGCGCACACCCTTACACACACAAACACACGCACACGCACACACTGTACAAATGTACAAACTCCCGATTCACAATAAATGAACCACATCCAGCTTTTCTTTTCCTGCTCAACTCAACCCAAGCCCCTCCCCCTCCCCTTCTTCCAGCAGTCCCAGGCTTCCTCTCCCCCTACATCTCCCCCCTCTCGTCCCCTTCCTCTCCCCCTACAATTTCCTCACCCCCCTCTCATCTCCATCCTCTCCCCCTAAAATTCCCCCCCTCTCGTCCCCTTCCCTCTCCCCTAGCATCTCTCCCTCTTCGTCCCTCCTCTCCCTCCCCCTACATCTCCCCCCTCACGGTTCACAGTTCAGGGGTCAGTCCTGACCAGGGATAACACTGCGTGGAGAAGCTTCGGAAGGCAAGACCCGCTGCAGTCCGCCGCTGGAACCGGTAACACAGACATGGACTCTCCCCTCCTCACGTCCCCCTTACATTCTGCGCAGCGTGTTTCTGCGCCTCTGGTGGAGGCGAGCAGGACCTGGGAGAGCGCGGTTCCTCTTCTCCAATAGCTGATGCTCCCTTGACATCTCCAGCCACCTCCATCGGGGTCCTCGGGCTTCGCTCTCCCCCTGAGCATCTTGTACCGCTCCTCATGCCTCTAGCGCAACTACCACGTCGGGTCTCCTTCCTCTCACCCCTACAAATGCGCCCAACCTCTCTCTCAATCCCCCTTTTCCGGCGTGCGAACCAACCCTCGGCACCGGGTGAGGGGGTGGCTGAGCTCCAGGCATACATTAGTCTTAGTCCTCCGTAGCCCAGCAGGCAAGCACATAAAGAGAGCCTTCTATCGTCCGCGCTATTCCCTCACTGGGCTTTAATCAGTAAAACACCCAATACAACAACAAGTGGACGGCACGCACACACATACGCTGGACAATAACACTCACATGCTGACACGCACAGACAGTCACCTAAACATACGGTACACTCAAACAAGGAAACACACAGGTAGACAGAGGAACACACTCTCACATGGGAAAAGACACTCACACACACGTTATCAGGCACACATACAAGCAAACGCACACGCACACTCACACACATTTAAAGCAGCCTTCCAGCTGGAATCAGGCTATGCTTTCCAGATCAAGCACCTAGATGAAATGTTGCTCCACCAGAGAGACAGATCTCTGTATTTACTGTGTGACGGCTCAATCACCGGTCTTGTACGCGCACACAAATGGCCCATATGGCCCGACACAGGTAACATCGCTGCGCTGTGTGATTACAGGCCATGAGGGTTTACATTGGCTTTCTTCCTTATTCCAGGGTTAACGTTGCTGTGGCAACCGCTGCCCTCCTCCCCCTTTGTGCTGTGCCAATAATGGCCTTGTCATATACATATCACTGTCTGTGTGTGTGTGTGTGCACGTCCGCCATCCTGGCAGCATCGTGGAGGTGTTGATTTGCACCATCACCTGAAGGCTGTGGCTCCGTGTAGGTGCTCATCACCTGACCACATCCATCATCTCCTCCACATGTCAGGACCGCATCTGGAGAGGGTCACATCAGACCATCCCTCTCCTCAGGCTGACAGCGAACAGATAACTCACATCACCTAGGGAACGCTGGAGATAGTGGAATGGACGGGCAGAGGTGGAGGGAGAGAGAGAGAGATAGAGAGAGATAGATGAAGAGAGAGAGAGATAGATGGAGAGGGAGAGATGGAGAGAGAGAGATGAAGAGAGATGAAGAGAGAGAGAGAGAGAGAGAGAGAGAGAGAGGGGGAGAGAGAGAAGCAGTTAAAACAGCCATGCTGGCAGGCTAGATTAGGCAAGTAAGGCAGGCAGGCAGGCAAGCAAGGTAGTGAATATAATAGTGAGACACATAGAAATGACAGACAGACAGGGACAGCGGGACCTGTCTTTCTCCAAGAAGAGAAGCAATTCTACCATTTTCAGAAGGTTGACCGTGTGTACAGCAAGCAGGCACGCACTTGAAGACAAACATCCTGCCGTTTGCGTGTGTGAGCGGACTGGCTTACACTTCAGTAACTGCTGCAAGGTTACAGAGGGGGGGGGCTTAGGAGGGTGGTGTATGTTTGTGTGTGTGTGTGGGGGGGGGCAGCGCAAGAGTAATGGCCCGCTGCCTCAGTGTGTAAGAGTGCACTAATAGCGATTGCTTTCTTCTTCCTCCTCCTCTCCTCCTTTTGCTTAACTTCCTCTCGTTCTCATATTCACCTGCCACAGGAGAGATTTGTCCATCTTTTTTCTGTGGTCATATCTGACAAATCTGTGTTTGTGTGTGATGGAGGGATACAGAGAGAAATATGGAGAGAGAGTAAAAAATAGAGGCAAAGAACATCTGTTTGAACGACGTAGGGAATGATAAATAGATAAACAGAGAGAGAGATAACAAGTGAAAAGGAAGGTTTTTGAGGGAAAGGGCGAGCGAGAGATGTGCATGCTGGGAGTAGGCAGCATGCAGTTATAAAGGCGGTCTCTCTATCTCACAGGCTATCCCTCCTCTCTCTCTCTCTCTCTCTCTCAGTCTACCCCTCCTCTCTCTCTCTATCTCTCTCTGTCTCTCTCTCTCAATCTATCCCTCCTCTCTCTNCCCCCCCCCCACCATCAATCGGGCGTGCTTGTTGGCTCGCGCTGCCTTGCCGACGCACACACACACACATTCACACTCAGGTGCGGAGAGAGACTGAGAGGGTGGAAGATGCAGAGGCAGGGGAGCATGTCTTCAGACTCGCTGGCAGGTAAATACTCCGTCTGAGATGTCGTCTTCTCTCAGTTTCCTTTTTTTTCTTCCTTTTGCCATGATGACAACAATTTGTGTTTTTTTGTTTGTTTGTTTGTTTTTGTCTTTCCCACGGACTGCGAACGGAACTCTTGTTTCTATCTCCGTCATTTCAGTTCGTTTTCTCCTCGTTGCCAGCTGTGTCTTCTGAACTTGGTGTGTTTGTGTGTCTGCACCTGTGTGTGTGAGTGTGTGTGTAGTACACGGCTCTAACTGAGGCTAATTGGATAGTGTTGTGCTGTAGAATACAAAGTAGATGTTACCGTAGTTACTGTAGATACACAAGCAACCCGAAGCAACCACTGTACTACACTGTACTACAGAATAGACCACTAGACCTTCTACACAATACATTCTACACATACTGTATATATCAATGCTTCTTAACCATAGAATAATAATGTAAAATCGATGTATAAATATAAATGTAGAATACTTATACACACTGCACTTCAGCATGGAGTACTTCAATTCATTATGTTACAGCAAGTAACATAGCGAGTACTACAGAAAACTACAGCAGCCTGGACATTACTGTATGGTCTCTTATACTTTACCACTGTACTTTGCAGATACAACACAGCATACAAACACACACTACACTTGTGTATCGCACTATACACAATTCTCTAGTACCATGCAGCACAGGAGTAGTGTTGTATAGTAGCTTTACTGGGTGGAATGGTGCCTTTAGTTGAGTTGGGCAGCACAGATGGAGAAGCTTGCGTTGCTCTATAGACCACAGAACACAGAGAAGCGTTCTTCTGACCTACTTACAAACAAAACTCGGATCCCTTCATCTCCTGCCTCCTCTTGTTCCTTCCCTTCTCTAATTCTTTCGGTCCTCGCACTCTGCTTGCCCTCCCTCTCTCCTCCTCTAATTCCTCTTCTCTCTCCTTACTCCCCTCACCTTCCCACTCTCCCTCATGCCTCCTCGTACCCTCTCTCCCTCTCCTAATTCTTCTTGTCTCTCCTTACTCCCCGCTCCTTCCCACTTTCCCTTGCGCCTCCTCATACCCTCTCTCCTCCTCTAATTCCTCTCCTCTCTCCTTACTCCCCTTACCTTCCCTCTCTCCCTCATCCCTCCTCGTACCCTCTCTCCCTCCCCTAATTCTTATCTCTCCTTACTCCCTGCTCCTTCCCACTCTCCCTAGCACCTCCTCTTATCCTCTCTCCCCCTAATTCCTCTTCTCTCTCCTTACTCCCCGCTCCCTCCCACTCTCCTTCGTCCCTCCTCTTACCTTCTATCCCTCCTCTAACTCCTCTTCTCTCTCCTTACTCCCTGCTCCTTCCCACTCTCCCTCGCTCCTCCTCACATTCTCCTCCTTTCTTGTTGCTCCTCTCTCCACTTACTGTCCCCCTACCCTGTCCTCCTACTTCGTTAGGCTTTGAGTGAGCTGTTCTAACAGACATAGCAGTGTGCGTGTGCGCGTGTGCATGCGTGCGTGCGTGTGCGTGTGTTTGCGTGCGCACGTCTGCACAACCCAGCAGCAACTGATACGAAGTCGGCGCTGAGCTCCAAACTGTTCGCACACACCGCTTAGATGGTCTGGAGCCCTCAAAGCAAGCGGGAGCCCTCCAGACTGTCTCCAATCCTGTTTGGCTGTTAAAGCAGCATCACAGTCCAGGATGCACAGTGTGGCTCGATGCAGAGCGGTCAAGGTTGAGGGACTGTCCTGTAGCTGGACAGGATGACATCATTTAGTGGCAGGAAACGAAGACAACGACACTAGTCGGTATCACATGATCACATGTTCGACGTTGACTCTGACTGGGCAGGTCTTCATTGTTTTAGGGAGAACTTGTGAATGATTCTCATGCCTTGGAGGAGGTAACATGCTTATTAACACACGGTCTATAGACATGCTCATATTTGTAATATTAACCTTGCATATGGTGGTGACATGCGTGTGAGATTACAATAATATCATACCTTACTGTAACCTGTGGCGTTCAGTTACAACTCCTTTCTGTGGTTGAAACAAATCACTCATGAAAAATGAGTTTTGTAGATTTTGAGATTTTCTCAGAGACGGCCAGCCAGGAGGAACGGTTCCTTCCTCTCTGGACTTGGAACGACGTGAAGTCGTCTCCCACCTGGGACTGTCTCTTTAATGAGCTCAGAGCAGATTCTGTCTCCGTCTGCTAGTCGGGCTTCGCAGAAGTTCAACCTGATGGGAATACAGCCGTAATCTCAGTCTCGGAGACACATTTTAATTATAATCCAGGATCAGTCATCTTTCCTGTGTAGAAACTGTCAAGGGATTATACGTAATGGATTGGGATTATCTAGGTATCACACTCTACCAGGGGGGTGGAATCATATCAAACCTCATTTTCCCCCCAGTCTCATGCAAATGTGATAGATTGAAGTTGTATTGGTTGTGAATCGGAACGCAAATGATTCCAAAGGTCAAACTCCGACCTGCAGGAGGTTGGGAGGAAACGTGGTTTTTCTTTTCTCTCTTAGCCTCAATCACTCAATCACATCTGATGCTGTCGTCAATATTCTATCATACTAAGATTTGTTAGTAGCAGAACAAGCTCAGTTGATATTGTAGACTATTGTCATTCCCCTCTCTGGAGGGAGCAATATTGGCTGACCTCTAGAGATCAGGGGGAATCTGTTTTGAATTCATTGCATAAAGCCCATTCAATCATCATGATGGAGAGGTATCGATAGAAAACTGCACCTACCCGATCCACTACATGTATCTACCATCTGTATCGCAATAAATGTTATGAGGAAACACACACACTCTCCCATGTACAAACACACACACACACACACTCCCGTGTACACACATACACACGCATTCTCCTATGTACACATACGCACACACACTCTCCCGTGTACACACACACACTCCCATGTAAAAGCGCGCACACACACACTCTCCACGGTACACACATACACACACATTCTCCAGTGTACACACACATACACACACTCTCCCATGTACACACACACATTCTCCCGTGCACACGCACGCATCTCCCATGTACACTCAGGTGCAGGATCTGATAAGCAGAACTTTACTTCAGGCTTGTATTGATCAACCACAGGATGCTGTTTGTTTACTGGTAGAGCATGACATGGGGATATCTGTCTCCTCCCTCGTCCCCCTCCATGCTGTTTCGCCTCCCATCCACCGCATGCTAGAGCACTTATCTACCAACTCCTAAACCTGGCCCTGAGTGCCTTTCCTTGGAGCGCACCAGCAGAGCGACAAGACGCAGGGCTGTTTCAGCACCTATCTGTGTTCAGCTTCTTTTGGCGTGGGGCTATTTTAGCTTGTGTTGGCCCCGTTGAACAGATGTGCGACTAAACGTTTTTTTTTACGCTAAGCGGACGAACCATTCTCAACCCTCCTAACGAGGCCTGGGTTTCGGCTCTGTGGATGTGGAAGGGAGAAAGAGGGAGAGAGGGAGAAAGACATGGGGAGAGAGACATGGGGAGAGAGGGAGAGAGACATGGGGAGAGAGACATGGGGAGAGAGGGAGAGAGAGCCAGACATGGGGAGAGAGGGAGAGAGACATGGGGAGAGAGACATGGGGAGAGAGGGAGAGAGACATGGGGAGAGAGGGAGAGAGAGCGAGACATAGGGGGAGAGAGACATGGGGAGAGAGAGACATGGGGAGAGAGGGAGAGAGCCACTGAGGGAGAGACACCGAGGGAGAGACACAGAGATAGCGATAGATAAAGAAAGGGAGAGCGAGAGAAAGATATAAAAAGAGGCAAGGAAGAGAGATAGAGAGAGAGAGGAAAGAGAAAGAGAGAGAGAGAGAGAGGAAAGAGAGAGGAGAGAGAGAGAGAGAGAGAGAGGAAAGAGAAAGATAGAGAGGAGGGACAGGGATGCGAGGGATCGGTTCCGTCTTCTACCGTCTACCCTCTCTCAGGACCAGGACAGCCAATCACAAGCTGAGCTTGGGAGACATACCACTTGGCTCCCTCGCTGTGGTACTCCAACTTCTCAGGCACATCCTAGTTTCTTAAGGGAGCTAAATGAGACGCTAACCAGTCCAGTCCATCCTAGTTACGATGCCAACCGCTCGCTGCTAATTACGTCTCTAACTGCATCTCCATCCCTCCCACTTTTCTCCTCTTGGGAGAGGGTGGGAGATGAGAGTTTTATTACTCTGGCACCCAGACAGACAGACAGAAGGAGCAGACTGACTCGCAGGCAGGCAGTCTGACGGGCAGGCAGGCAGGCTGACGGACTGATGGACCCGCTCGATACTGAACACAAAGAGTGTGGTGGAGGGGGATGCTTGCTGGGAGTGGGTGCGTTGGAGAGCAGATGAGGAGGGGTGGAAGGGAATTGGGGGAGGGGGAGGGGAGGGGGGAGGGGAGGGGGCCACCGGACCAGCCAGGCTGCGAGGCGACCACAGCTCCAGGGCACGCAGCGCAACTGCTCTTTCGTGGCGGACCAACGGAAACAGCTCTCTTGTTTTCTTTGCCTAGCAACCTTCTTCTTCTTTTCCCCTCGTCTCTGTTGTAGCGTACTGAATCTGTCTCTCTCTGTCTCTCTGTCTCTCTCCTCTGGGCATGTGACTGCACAGATAAGGCGTCTGTTCTGGCCAAAGCACCTCCGCAATCTGTGGTGTCATTGGCTCAGGTCGTGGATGAAGGGGTGTGATTAAACACCCGCTTGCACACCTCCCTTATTGACCCCCCTCGTCTAACCCACACCCCTCCCTTCTCTGCGCTGGTGCCTGCCTGGAGGTGGGTCATGTGACACTGACTTCATCCTTGGTCTCACTGACTAACGAAACCATTTTAACATATAATTTTAAGGATGACCAGAAACGTCACCATACATTCGCCGATGGCAGAAAAGAGCCTAGCATTCTTTGGCGGGACATCACCACCAAACGACTTTTGACTCAATACAATCTGAGGCGCATGGACAAATCATCACCAAGATGGCGGCTGCATTTGCAAGTCTTTAGTGTTTTTAATTTCCCTATTCCTGTTCTGACTGCTATTCCCCACCGTCTACCCCCATGTGATGTCATATCATCAAGACTCACTACAGGTCTACACTCCCTACCAGCTTGTTGTACACTCCCTACCAGCCCCCCCCCCCTTTCAAAGACCCCTACAGATTATCAGGTATTAGCGTCAGCTACCATTGGCCAACCCCAGCTCTCCAACCGATCCTCTGGAGGCCTCTGATAGGACAGTCTGATTCAGCGAGAGGTGGGAGGGGCTTAATGGACAGCAACAGGCAGCAGTGGTTGATCGTGTCCTGCTCTCCTCTCTGAAGTAGATCGACAAGGAGGGGAGGGGGACGACGGAGGGGGAGGGCTAACGAGGAGATGAGGAGAGTGGTTTAAGCGCCGCATCGATTTCTATTAGGGCGCCGCAAAACAGCCCGGCTGCGGACCAATTCAACACATCCTGATCAAAAGGACACGCAGACTCGCGTGCACACACACTCACACTCACCCACACTCATACACACACACTCACCCACACAAACTCACACACACTCACACACACCCACACACACTCACACTCACCCACACACACTCACTCACACACACTCGCACACACAAAATCGTTGTCCCGTCCACTGTATTACGCCAGCGTGCACGTGCGCGCTCGCGCAAAGGGAAATGAGAAAAGCTGTGCTTATCTGGTTTTACCTATCAGTATGGTTAGTGTGATGAGCGCTAGGTGGTTTATGTTGTGTTTAAACAGGCCACCTTATGACCAGGCCTGCTCTCTCATGTTCCCAGTCTGCTGCCCAAAGCTAATAAAGACCTGACACCTACGTCATGGAAGAAAACAAATGATTATTCACTGCAGGAAATCAGCCAGGAAACCTGCAATTGTTGATCCTTTTTGGTGTGTGTGTGTGTATGTGTGTGTGTGCGTGCATGTGATTGGCAACCGCACACGTTCAATGCTGCCTGTGCATCGATGTTAATGTGTGTATGTTCATGTTTACGTGTGTGTGTGCGTGTCACTATGTACCCTGTAGAGGCGGTCTTTCTAAATGTCAGTCGGCAGCACGGTAACAGTCAGCACTCTTTTCTGGCAAAGCTTTACGTTAAGGGCTCGGGCCGCAAGTTGCCTTGAGGAAGCTATAGATCTGATTACTGTTCCCGTCATCTCTCTCTCGCTCTCTCTCTCTCTCTCGCACACACGCACACACACGACACGTACACACACACACACACTCTAGCATACCACTCTCCCAAAGCCCTCAACATGGGCTCACTCTAAGTTATCAATCAGCACCATAAAAACTCTCAGTAGAGGTTCTGTCAGCTCGCCATCCACGCCACTATCCTGGTGCATTCTGGGATGGCAACGCTGTGGCTTCCAGAACAGGCTGATTTAAAGCATGACTAACCTGAGTTGCTGTTTACACATACAGGGCAGATGCACATGTACACACACACCCACATTCTGCATGCACAGGAATACATTAAACACACGCACAGGCACACATGCACACACACGCATTTACACACAGGCACTCTTAGGGATACAAACACAGGCACATATATCCACGCTCACAGGCAAACACAGGCACACAGACTGCGCACACACTCACACACGCGCACGCACAGATGGCAGCAGTGATTTGTAGGTCTTATTATTCTCCGTCTTGTGTACAGTAATGGATGGAGAGCAGCCTGGTCATGTGACCTGCGCTGACAGACAGCTTTGCCACCTCCCAATCCACGTCTCCCTCCCCCCTCTGTCTATCTTTTGCCTCCTCTCTGTTTTTCTAATTCCGGCTGTAAATAGCTGTGACCATGGTAACTTCCCCAGACTGTTCAGTTTCATAGCTGGAATACTTACTTACGCTTCTCCCTATTGTGTTCCAGACATGTTTACCTTTCAGCAGCACATTTTCTCATCAAAAACTGCATCATCGCCAGGTTTTCATGAGCCAATAGCTATAATGCATCCCTGAGTTTCAGATACGTTGGACGCATCCAATCACACAGATCTCCGTCCTTCTTGTCAGATGCTCCTCTTATAGAATGATTCTTCTGCTCATTCTACAATACCGTACCACAGTTGCTTGTTGAGCCATCCTGCTCATCACTGTAGTGGTCATGGTCATTTATAATTGAATTGACTCTAAAAGTCACCTACACAGATTCGCCAAAATGCAATTTGCGGAAAACAAAAGAGGCGAAGACAGCAAGGAATTAAACACCCGGTGGAGCACATGGGTAGGAGGGCGAGACACAGTGCTGTAACAGCACTAACACTCCTGGGTCACCGTCCTGTCTCCTGACCAGGGTTAGACCACAGTTTACCGTCATCGTCACAGACCATGTGTCCAACTCCTCTCATTCTCTCTCGTCCTCGTCCTCTGTGGTTCGCATCCAGCATTCTTGACAAAGGACAGCTTACAATTGGCCATGGTGACTGATGTCACAGTCTGATTGCTTGTTTGAGTATTTCTGGATGGTAGTTCATACGCATGGATAATTGGTCGTTAAGGGTGTTTGAATTGTGCTGTTTTGAATTCACTTGTTGAACGGAAGTATGTCCTATATGACAACATGGTGACAGTTATAGTGAGAGGCGTGTTTCGACTTTTGCAAAGAAATGTGATTGGACCAGTGAAATGTGCCAAAGAGGGTCAGTGCTGTTTATAGGCTGGGGTACATGGACTTTCTGCTGAGAATTGACAGAATGGTGTGGTGTGACTGACTTCCACTAACAATCTTGGGAGTTAACAAGAGACAGCAACTGAACTGGAGCACTAACCCTGACACACATCCGGAACACACTCCTAAACCAGCTTTAATGATTGGACGACTACAAGCAAGATGAGAATCCCTCTCGTATGATTACACATTCTGTTAACGGGAAGATAACAGCTACTCATCTCTGCTAGTTCTATTGAAACCCATATTTTATCTTGGGTTTATGTTCTCAGGAAATCTCGTCCTGCGACTCCATGGAATTGGCTCAAATTTGATTGGTTGAGTAATCTGATAATAGTCGTAGTCTCGTGTGGGCTTGGCCAATTGGGCAATGTTTGCCCGGCAACCACACCACCAATAGCCAGAGTGCTGAGAAATCACAGAAAACTTGAGCTGTCTTACAGTAACAGTCGAGATAAGTGGGGGATCCTACTGCTCCTTCAAAGACTGCAGATTCAAATCTCCCCCTCTCCTGCTTTGGAGAAAAGCATCTGCTGAATAAATGCATGTCCATCATTGTGTGGATCGATTCTGTTGTAGCCCCTCATGCTCATCTGTACCCTCTGGGGAAGGGAGCTCTGGAACAGAAAGGTAGACTAGTGTCCTGTACCACACGCTGACTGACCGACCCTCGCTGCCTCGCACGCCGCAGGGCAGGCAAGCACACGTGCACAAGGGAAGGCAGAAAGGTGTGTGCACCAACAGGTGAAGACGCTGAGCTTTCAGTGCTTCTTCTCAATGCCATCCTATGACAGCAACATCTCTCTTTCTGTCGACTTCTCTCTCTCCTTCCCTGTCTAATCTCTCTCCTTTCATCGCTTGTGTCCCTGTCACTTTCTCTCTCTGCTACACGAAGCCACTCAGAACCTCTGGTCCATTGCGGTGTCAGATGCTTGGGGGAAGGTGTTAACCTGTTCGTCTAGGCCACCCGGGTGATCGTATCCATCACACCCTTTTCCTCTAACAAACCAGAGACGCTGTTTTAAGGAGTGGAGGATAGTGGCAGGAAGGAAGCGCAGCGAAGAGCAGAGACGAACAGGGGCGAGTGGAGACTAGCAGAGGGAAGAGGCAGAGAGACTGGAATACAACAGTGGTCTCACGTTCCCCACGGAGGATATCTCATTAAGAAGGCAATACGAGAGGGCTGTCTCATGTTGACAGAACAGAGGAGCGTGTTTTCACAGTGGAAACAGAAATGAAAGAGAGAAACATTAAATGAAAGTGTGATTGCCCTGCAAGATGTTTTCTACTATCTCACTTTGGATATTGTCTCTGCCAGCCCTCCGGAGTCTTGCTCTTTTTTGCCTTTCTTTATCTCTGTCTCTCTTCCCCGCTTCATTGCTCTCTATCTCTCTTTTTCAGTTTGCTGAGACATGCAGCACATTAACATATTGATCAAACACCTCGTTCCCCTTCACATCTCACCTCACCTCTCCTATTCCCTTCCTTCCCTCCTTCCCTCATTTTCCCTCAGTCCTTCCTTCCTTTAGTCAAATTGGATGACTCTGTCTTGTCCCCGCTGCTCCCCCCCAGACACGCAGGGTCCCCCTGCCCTCTGGATGTCGTGCGGCCACCCCTACGAGGAGAGAAGAGTGTGGAACCCCAAGTTCTGCGTGGTGACCGACTGCCAGATGTTGCTCCTGGATAGAGAGGAGGTAAGGACACAAACTGGCTCTCCTTCAGTTTGCCTCTGTTTGTCTGTCTTGGTTCTCTCTCTCTCTCTCTCTCTCTCTCATTATCTCTCTTTTTTCCTCTGTATGTGCTTCCATGTCCGTGTATCTGTCTCTCGCTCTTTGTTTTCAGTAATCTTGTCGTCTCTCCATCAAACGGTCCTTCTCTTATTTCTTCCCGTCCTGCTTCAACTCCGAACTCATTTGTCATGAAGATTTCTCCTCCAATTTCCTCCTCCTCTCCACTCTATATTTCTTCCCCTCCCCCCTCCCCCTCTCTCCTCTTCCACCACCGGCACCTATCTCCTTTCCATCCTCCCCCCCTCCCCTCCTCCCTGCCCCTGCACTCCTTGTTCCGCTCCTGCGTCCTCCTCTCCTCATTCGATCTCTGTTCCCTCCTTCCTCCATCCTCTCCTCCCTCCCCATCTCCATCCCATCTCTTATCCTGGAGTATTGCTGTGCCATCGGTGGCCAGTGAATCGGACCGTGAACCTTGAGCGCGTTCAGTGCTCTGTCATACTGACACGTGTGTGTGTGTGTGTCTGTGTGTGCGCAAGCAAGAGTGTGGATGCGTGTGAATGTACAAACACATATAATATAAAATACAGTGTGCTTACTGGCACCCCGTGGGAAACATGAGTAAAAAGTGTTTTCAAAAAATCCTATTTGTGTAATTCAGCTTAATGTCACATTGGGGAAAAAGGGAAACAATTCAACCTTCAATTGAAGTAAATGGATTTTGAAAACCATTTGTGAAACCATGTGTGCCACAATTATTGGCATCCCTACATTAGCCCCCTACATGAGCTTGGAGTCTAAGAGCATTCTTCTTTAGAGAATCTCTCCAGGGTCCTAGCTCCTCCCAGATGCGGTGCTTTCTTCAGCTCAGCTCACAGGTTTTCAATGGGACTTAGATGGGTCTGGCCAGAAGACTATTTTTGTGTTTATTTAAAAAAGATTGTATTCATTTAGAAGTGGTTAGAATCATTGAGCCTGCTGTAAGGTTCAATAACAATCTAGTTTCATATTTTCTGTCAACGGGCAGCCTTCTTCAGGTTTAAAATATCTCATTATTTCATGGAATTCATGATGCCGTGCATCCAAACTAAGTTACCAGGGACCTTTGGAATCAAAATAGCCACAGAATATTCCGAACATCCACAGTATACCTCCACCTCAAGTGGAGATCAGGACACTTCTGCTATAAATATCATTTTAATGCCAAACTCACCTTGAGTGTTTGGTAGCAAGAAGCTCCATTAACGTCATGTGACCACAGAAGAGCATTCAGGTCAAAGCTCCAGCAGCGTCTAGCAAACACCAGGCCCTTAAGTTTGTGGTGATGAGATGGGAAAGGGGGTTTCTTTTTCCTATGGTGGGTTTGGCATCCAAATAAATATTTCTCAATGACAGACGTTTTTGTCTTTAAAAAGACAAAAAAGATTCTTTAAAAAGATTTTTTTTTAAACTTAAATTGCAAGTTGGCACTTTTGTTCACATTTTGTCTTGGTGTGACATCAAGATATACCCCAACACTTTTTAGTCATCTTCGTCAACGGTGACAATAATTCTGGATGTGACTGTGTGTTTATATATGAGCATGTTTGGAGGTGACTGCAGAACACACGATCTTATGTGTGAGATAGAAATGAGAGGTAATACAGCTTGATACTGATGAATAATTAAGGTTGCGTCAAGGTACAATGATTACCAATTAAGTCAGGCTGAAAAAATCTGTACGCACGCACAAACATACTCATAAATCGAGTCAAATTTGATTTGTGGAGTAGGCACGAGATCATAGTAGAGGGATTTTCAATAGAAGACAGAGGGGCTCTTATAATGCTCCTTTAAACGAACACGAGGGAATTGGATTGCAAGGATGACCCTCTGGTCACTAAAGAGCTCTGCTTGTGACTTTATGTGCTGTGTGTGTATGCGTGCATGTGTGCGTTGACTGCTGACGTAATGACTTCACTCTATTCCTGACTGAGAGTCTTTACTTATTTAGAACGCTCGCTTTTAAACCGAGGGGCAGGCGCAGGTCTGTGGTTTCCCACACATGCACACGGACGCACGCTCACTCCATCGCCTTGCAAACTCACCAGTTAGCCAGTCAGTCAGCCAGCATGTCAGCTTGTCTGGCTCCCAGCCAGCTAGTTAATGAACTAATTCTTCAGCTGCAAAACTAAGCCAGTCTTCTAGTGCAGACTCAAAAGGTCACTGCTACTGCTGCTACTGCTGCTGCTGCTGTTCCTGCTGCTGTTTCTGCTGCTACTGCTGCTGCTGCTGTTCCTGCTGCTGTTTCTGCTGCTACTGCTGCTGCTGCTGTTCCTGCTGCTGTTCCTGCTGCTGCTGCTGTTCCTGCTGCTGTTCCTGCTGCTGCTGCTGCTACTGCTTCTACTGCTACTGCTGCTGTTCCTGCTGCTACTGCTGCTGTTCCTGCTGCTGCTGCTGCTGCTGCTGCTGCTGCTGCTGCTGCTGCTGCTGCTGCTGCTGATGCTGATGATGCTGCTGATGCTGCTGCTGCTGCTGCTGCTGTGGTGGACGAGAGCTCACTGATTACGCAACACCCTTTTTGAAGGTGCACAGCAACGATGTCGCCAGGTCAGGACTGAAAGGTTTGAAGGATGGAAACGTCCGCTAGAGCGTGTGCCCCCCCGAACACCCGCGCGTTTGCCCCCCAAACTCGCCCTATCACATGCGAGCAACGTTTGGCGATGGGTTCTGTCCTGTGGAAGCCATGAAGACCTGTGTCATCTGGAAGTGGTGGCCGTCTGTGTTTCACCTCACACTGCCCTCAGTTCTCTCTCTGTAACACACACTGTTTGAATTTAGTTGCGCCTACACACATTCAACTCTAGAGGGGGCTAGAGGGACTTCTGTGTGTGTTTTTGTCTCTCTGGTTACACTTGTGTAACCTGTCTGTCTTTCTGCCAGCCTGTGTGTGTCTATCAGAGAGAGTCACACATGTATTGTCTCTGTGCCTGTTTTAATTGGACAACCAACCCTTATAGATCTGATAACGAGCATGGTTAAAGGTGCAGTAGGTAGGATTTGTTCAGTCAAAAACATGAGTGTTGCAGCCTATAAACATGTTGCATAGGCCTAATGAGACTGCTGAATTGTGTGATTTTGCTTCCCAGCCAGACACTTTCCAGCGATCTTGTTCCATCCATGTTTTTCCATGCTTTTCTCTTTGCTCCGACTATGAAGCAAACTTTGAGCTGGAGGAAGGTTTGGATGTTTAGACAAGAAATGGAGGGCAGTGTTCCTCATATTTAAAATGATTTTTTTAAATGTTGTCTATTGCAGCTTTAACACTGCTGCCACAGCCACCATTTTGTGTTACAGCTCCTGCTGAAAACATTGAAACGCATTTTATTTCGTACTTCTTTGATCACTAATCTGTACGTTTATCTTGAACTTCAAACGCTATAGAAATCTGGATTTAGTCAAACTTGATGGTTATACATTAAAAACAAAAAAGTTACTATGGTCAGTGGAAAGCCCAAAACATTCTCCGCAATGAATGTCCACAATTACTCTCACTCTACCCATACACAAACAAGGTGATTTGTGATGTACAGAATGGTGTTGGATGGACAATAACCTGTTTATGATCTTTGATAGGCAGCTAATTTGATGCCACAGGAAACGATGGCTTAATAACTTTGAGTTGAAAAAACATTTGAAAAACAAAGTAGCGCTGATTATAATGAAACCCTTAGGGAGTCCAACTCTTAGATAATGAGCAGCGCCAGTTGCTGGTCTCCATGATTACTAGGAGCCATGTTCTAGCTACGACACAGGTGACCTCTAATGAGGGGGAGGGCGAACGAGAGGCAGTTGGAGGGAGAGAAAAGCTGCTTTTTAATTAATACGCATGGATATACTTGCCATAAATCCTCAGACCTAAAAGGTCATGGGTTTGATTCCCAGGCAGGGCGCTGGTCGGTGCTCAGCTCGGATCTCCGTAGCTTGTCTTGATGGAGATTGCACCTTCTCCCTCTGCTTGTCGCCGTGATAACCAGGGAGCTCCCTTCGATCCCCGCCTGAATGCGTGTCGATGCACGATGAATGAGTTCTGTCTTCTTAGCAAGAATTCAAAGTTCTTTTCGCCGTCGATAAAGCATTGTTGACTTGGAAATGGAGCGAGAGAGCAGGTGTGGAGGGATCTGCAGCCGTTTGATAAGGTGTTATCGCTGTTATCGCTGGGCTTCAGCGGGACATCTGGACACGTCTCTTTCTCTCAGTCCTGCCCTCCTTCCCTTTGTGTGCCTAATGAATGGCCATCCAGGCAGCCGCCAGGTCCTGACACACACGTAGGTCCAGCTAATGTCTTCACCGATACAACCCTGGACTATCTGCACTGTTTTGAATCAAAACGCTGCCTAGTGGATCACCTAATCTATAGATAGAATCAGCTGTGCTCAACCTTATCTGCTGTTACTCTATTTTGCTTCAGGTTTCTTTTCCTTGAGCTGGTTTGCATCAATGTTTTTGACTCTATTCTGCTCTATTGTACTCTACTGTACTGTACTCTGCTCTATTTTGCTCTGCCCTGCTCTATTCTCTTCTACTCTACTCTGGTCTACTCTATTCTGCTCTACTCTGGTCTACTCTATTCTACTCTACTCTGCTCTACTCTTGTCTACTCTGCTATGATCTACTCTGCTCTATCCTACTGTGCTGTTCTGTACTGCACTCTGCTTTGCTTTGCTCCGAACGACAAAGAGGAAAACAATAGAATGTTGCTTATTTAAATCGTATCAACTTGGTTGTTTTTGTCCTCCTCTCCTCCACTTTCTCCTCTCCCTCCCTCCCTCCCTCCCTCCCTCCCTCNNCAGTTCCCAGAATACCACAACCAGTTGTCCACAAAGAGCGGTAAGTCTGCCAGTGCTGACCTGTGGTGAAAGCGTATACGCTTGCACACGTACGCACATGCACGCACACACACACGCGTAGACGCACGCACACACGCGTTACTGTGTGAGGTAGTCTGGTCTCATGTCGTTCTCTTCGGATACCACTAGAGGGTGAGCTTGTTTAATTTACCCATGTGATTTACTTGTATAATTTTATAGCGTTGCACACTACAATTAGACTAAATATAACACTGCGTTACTGCCCATCTAAATATAATTTAATTCTCTCTTTTAAGGGTGTTATTAAGCGTTCATTTATGGGTGAGATATGTGACCCCAGCTCTTTAAAAAGGCTGTGACTGAGTCTGGGAGTGTCAGAAGTTGAATGTGTGTGTCAGTATGTGTCTCTCTCTACCCTACCCGATAGGGGTGTGCGTCTGTCTATTTGTGTGTGTTAGTTTGGTTGGTCTCTAACCCAGTAATTATAGGATGTGCAGGGTTCTGTTCTTGTACGGCTCACTCACACTCAAACTCACATACACACACACAGTCTCACACACGCACACACCCACGTGCGCATATATTTACACGTACACGCACACACACACACTCTACCCAGCCCGTACACACACACACACACTCTGCCCAGCCCGTACACACACACACACACACTCTGCCCAGCCCGTACACACACACACACACTCTGCCCAGCCCGTACACACACACACAACACACACACCACACACACCTACCAGCCCGTACACCACCCACACACACACACACTTCTTCCCAGCCCATACACCACACACACACACTCGCCCAGCTGCGTACACACACACACCACACTCTGCCCACGCCCGCGTACACACACACACACTTCTGCCAGCCCGTTACACACCACACCAACACTCTGCCAGCCCGTACACACACAAAGCCCTGCTTTGCCTAACTAGGCTTTCAATGCTGCTGCAGGTCAGGGTAACTTGCTGTTCAGCAGCTTTCAAACACACTGTTGAGTTGCGTACGTCTCTACGACAACCCAGACGCGCACGCACAGAAACGCACATGCGCACATGCACTCACGCACACCCATGTGCCCTCCCACACAAACGCTGCCAAACCCGCACGCGCACACACGCGCGCCCGCTCAAACTAATTCGGTAACCATGCTGAATCATGCGGTATGCCCCGTCCCTGGGATTATAGTCAGATGGCCTCTCATGTGTGCGGTGTTCTGCATGCACACACACACACACTCAGGCACTCACTGTTCTCCTCTGCTCCGGGGTCAGTGTAAGCACTGTTTGAGGAGAAGGCATGGGTTTACTCTGTGCTAGAGGTCAAGCTCTTTACCAGCTAAACCAGAGAGGGGAGGGGAACAGAGAGAAAGACAGAGAAAGAACAAGAAAGAGCGAGAGAGAGAGGAGAGAAAGATAGAGGAGAGAGAGAGAGAAAGAGAGAGGAGAGAGAGGAGAGATGAAAAGGATGAGAGGAGAACGCTAGACGGCAGGAGGGCAGCATCTGTTTGTCCAATTTGGAGGGTATTGAAGAAAACAACCTCTCGTCTAAGTAACAGAAGATATAAGATTGTCTTCTGACAGTGCATCTGGGTCCTTCCCCCCTCCTCATCCCCCCCCCTTCTGTCATTCAGCTGTGGACCAGATCATCCACCAGTCTGACTCCGCCATTTATATCCTCTGCTTCCTGTTCTTTGTCTCCGGGGAGCGAGTTTCCTTTCTCACACTCTTGTTCTCTGTTTCACTGTCTTTTGCCCTCTCGTCCTATCTGTCTACCTCCTTCTCCTTGTGTCTCTCTCGTTCTGTCAATCGCCCATACACGTAAGCGTAATGCATGCCTACACGAATGCGATTCACAAAGTAACCTGTCTCTACCGTTCCTGTCTGTCTATCTGTCTGTCTGCCGGTCTGTCACAGTGTAGAATGTATTGAACCATTAAAACCCTTTGAAAGCTCTCTGTTCCGTACGAGTCTATTGGAAATGATCCACCACGTGTGCAGCGAGGGTCTTGTGTGAGGACAGCTCCACCTCAGACTGTCCAGATGTTCAGCCTTGGTTCCGTCCCCTCCCACCCAGGTCAAGCCCCACCCACCCCCCTCCCACCCAGGTCAAGCCCCACCCCCCTCCCACCCAGGTCAAGCCCTACCCACCCATCCCCTCTACCTTCCTTTGCTCTCCTCCCCCTCCTTCATGTCCGCCTCCCCCTCTTCTTCTTCCTCCTCCTCCATCCTCTCCCTCCTAACACTCTCATGCCTCCTCCTCTCCTTGTACCCTGTGACCACTCCTCTCTGTACCTCTCCCTTTCTACTCCCTTCCTCCTCCCTCCGCCTCCCCCGCCTCCCTTCTCCCCAGTCTGCTGTTGAGAGGTTGTCTCGTGTCCGATTGGCAAATACAATGTTCTTGTTCATGTCTATTCATGTGTGCACTCTTTCACACACACTCTCAGACACACACACATTTTCGATGTTGTGTAAGACCACTGTTCTGTTCAAACAGCTGACTGTTCCCACCCACGCTCCTCCTCTGGCGATGAGTGTGTGAGTGTCTCTGCAAGCTCATTTTCTTTCCTATCAGCCTCCCCAAACCCATCCACTCACAATGTGATGTTGTCTATCTGAGCATGTGCGAGCGGCCTCTCACCATATGGTGAATCCATTCCCGACCCAGCAAACGATGTCCTCCTCTCTCCGTGTGTTGGGCCATGAGTTGTAGCTGGCCTGCGCTCCGACGCTGCGGTCGAAATGGCAGATCAGGGGGTTCGCCATGGGTTTGCATCCCACTGGGGTCCCCAACACAGGATGCATAGGCCTGGACATGATGTGATCTATGCTGTCCAGACAGGAGTGTTTCTGCATGTGCGGAAAACGAGCACACGCAAATACTTACACGCACGTGCAGACGCACACACCAGGCCACACACGCACACACTTTTAATTTGTGCTATGTTTGCGTCCATTTGGGCAATTATATTGGTGAAGCGCAGGCAGACGTACATATCCCTTTCTTTACCGCATATGTTGTGATTAGAGTCTGATATAGTATTCCTGCCAGGAAAACCATACGTCTTTGCCAGTCACAACATGCGTTAAATGAAGTTCTTTATGCATGTACTCACTTCTGTAATAACCCTGCAGTTTGCAGCTCCAATATTATTCCTTCCTGTGAAGAGATTTTTTTTATGTCTGTTTAACACCTCTGAGTGAGCTGGCTTAGTGTCGGAGCTGCGTGTTTTCAATTTGCGATGACTGGTGTTGGAGGTCGCAGATGAAGGCTAGGGTCGTTACCATGGTGAGGAGGTGCGTTAGATCGGCAGAATGGAACTTCTTCCTTCCTTTATCCTTCTTAACTGCAAACCCAAGGACATCAAGCTTAGAAATGTCCAAACCTTCTACCAACGTACACAATAACACAAGCACCTAAATGCACCCACCTACACACGCGCACACACACACACGCAAAGGCACACACACGCACCCATCCACAAGGAAAAACGTCTCCGGGGAAGGGAGGGGAGGCTGAGCATGAACAATGACCCTCCTCCACACATCACCTCCCCACAGACCTTACACATGTACAAGTAGAACATGACACATTCGGGCTGGGGCAAAGAACACATCCTGTGCGTACAGGGGGGGTGGGGGGGGGTTAGGGGGTTCAGAGCCAGACTTTCGCACAACATGGAAAACACGCTGGTATCCATGCCAACCAGATGGAACACTCCGACAAATATCGCAGGCGTGTAGATATGTAATAGGAGAGAAAGGTGTCACTGTATCTTTAATATCGGAGACACAGTGAGAGAGAGACAGAGAGAGAGAGAGAGACACATAGAGAGAAAGTTGGTGAGAGAGAGAGAGAGTACAACGTGGAAACAGTGTGCTGCTTTCTCCTCCTCCATCCTCTGTCCCCCCTCCCTCCCTCCCACTCTCTCTCTCTCTCTCTTTCTCTCTCCACCCCCTCTGCCTCTCTCTCTCACTCTCTCTCTCTCTCTCTCTAGAGAAACGGTCAAACAGATGTACAACAGTAGGCAGCCTATGAGGCCAGAGAGCAGAGCAGTACAGTAGTATTAGTATTTGCCGGGCTTGCGGAGCGTGTGTGTGTGTGTGTGTGTGAGCGCATGGGGTGGTCCCCGTGCCCCAGGACATGAGCGTGACAACCCTGGCCGCGTGAAAAACTATGGAGGCCGACGCCAGCAACTCACCGGAGGGCCCCAGTGGTGAGTGTCAGCGTGGAAGGGAGGGGTGAGGGCAGAGAGAGAGAGAGAGAGAGAGAGAGAGGGACGTGTTATAGGAGACATGGGGCCATCTTTTGCTGTTTATGAGTTAGTAAGAAAGAGGCTTGTTATGTGTGTGTTTGGCTGTCCCTTTACGACCCCAGTCTCGGAGGCTCCGGCTAACTCGACATCAGGGTGTAGTGTGGAAACCAGGCTTCGCTAAATCAACCAGTCAGAGATTTCCTGTTGTGTGTGTGTGTGAGGCTTTCTGGCTGGACTCTCTTGTCCCGGCCACAGCGTGAAGAGAGTCTGCCTGTTCTGCTGAGGGGCAGGAGAGGAGCCTGTCTCTCTCCGTCTGTCCACCACAATGACTGCTGTGGGTACGGCCTTGATCAAACGTCTCTCTGTCTCCTTCTTTCTCTCTCTCTCTCTCTCTCTCTCTCTCCCTCTCCCACAGCAGATCCATCCATACACACGCACGCATTCTCCTCGCCCCGTCCTCCTCCCTCCATCTCCCCTTTTTTTTCCTCGCTCTCTCGTTTCTCAGAAGATTTCAGTTGACAGTGGCGTACATGACAGAGCCGTGGGTGTTCTGTTGCAGCATAGGAGCCGCTGGCGTCTTTGCCGGTGATGTGGAAGTCTCTGTTCCTCCGCGTGGGAGTCGGCGTGCGTGAGCGTACGTGCGCGTGCGCGCCAACGAGCGAGGGGCGAGACACGGAAAGGTAGTCGAGAGTGATTTATGTACAGACCAACCCAGGAGGATCCAGTCTAGTCAGTTTGTTCACTTTCTCTGGGGTTTTTTTTGGTCTCTCCTCTCGACTGTTTCTCTCCTGCTCTCCCACTTCTTCCTTGGCTGGGACAGTTCGAATGTGGGAGTGCGTGCTGCGTTAACGTGTCCAGACGGTTTAGCCGGCGTTCCCAAGTTTTCTCTTGTGTCGTGTAGCCCGCCGTACGTGTGTGTGTGTTTGTGTGTGTTTGTGCTCCCGGGGAAGAATGTGGTTACAGAATGAGTCAACAGCGTCTGCTAAGCTACATTGCTTTATGTGTTGGGCACAACGCCATCAACAGAAAGAGAGAAAGACAGAGAGAGAGAGAGAGAGTGAGAGAAAGAGAGAGAGACAGAGAGAGAGGAAAAGAGAGAGAAAGGCACAGATAGAGTCGAAGGAGAGAGAGAAAGAGAGACTATGTTAAAGACATGGAAATATACAGAGCGAGGGAGAACGAAAGGGCTAAGTAGATAAAAGGAGAGGGAGAGAGAGAGCAAATAACAGGACTGAACAGGGAAGACAAAACCACAGCAGCCAAGTCCAGCCCCTCACTGGGCCTCGAGCCGCTGCAAGCAGCTACTTCTGGCCTAGTTCTGGGTCTCCTAGCGACACAGTCCTCGCTGGAAAGCGGTCTGGACTAGCTTGCTTCTGGGTCTGTGGCCTGTGGCAGAGGGCCTGGTTTTGACATTGGTGCCACCAGTCATTGTTTGCAAAACACCCTGCACTTGACCTGGGGGGACACAAGGTTCCTCTGTCTCCTCTCCTCTGGCAACTCTGTCCTCCTCTCTTCTCTTTCCCTCCTCCTCTCTTTTCCTTCCCTCCTCTGCTCTTCTCCTTCCCTCCTCCTCTCTTCTCCTTCCCTCCTCTGCTCTTCTCTTTCCCTCCTCTGCTCTTCTCTTTCCCTCCTCTGCTCTCCTCCTCTCTCTCCTCTCTCTCCTCCTCTATCTCTCCTCCTGCTCTCTCTCTCCTCCTCCTCTCTTCTCTTTTCCTCCTCCTCTCTTCTCTTTCCCTCCTCCTCTCTTCTCTCCCCCTCTTCTCTGGATGCTCTCCTCCCCCCTCTCTCTCCTCCTCACACTCACCATCTTCTGTGTTCCTCTCCTCTCTCTCGCTGCTCCCTTCCCCTCTTCTCCTCTTCTCTCCTCACCCCCCTTTTCCCCTCTAATCCCTCTACCCCTCTCCCTCTCTCTTCTTCACTTCCTCTCTCTCCCTTCTCCGCCCTCTCCTCCTCTCACCTCTCCTCCTCTCACCTCTCCTCCATCTCTCTTTCCCCTTCCCCCCTTGGCTGACCCTTTGCTCCATGCCACAGTGCTCCTGCAATAATCGTCCTGACATCTCTTCCTTGCCCACTCCGCCCTCCCCCCCTCCTACCCTCAGCCTAGCGATCTCACATTAGCCAGGTGTTTAACTGCGAATGGGCGCCTGCTGTTCAGGAAGGGGGGAGGGATTTTTGGTCGTCATGAGCCCCCCCCCCCTTTCCCCACCACTGCAAAACTGCCACGGGACTGGAGATGGAGCAGTGTTGCCCTGCAACAACATACAACTGACAAACACCACCGAGCAAAGTGAAAAGAACAGGGAGGAGGGGGTGACAGGGAGAGTAGGAAAGATGTAGAGAAGGTGAGAGAGAGCGAGGAGAGCCAAACATTCCAAACAGAGTGGTGCAAAAGAGGAGGGGAGGGGGGGGGACTTGTTTTATCACGATGTTGTCTGGTAGAACAA
This sequence comes from Plecoglossus altivelis, assembly GCA_036571765.1. Taxonomy (NCBI): domain Eukaryota; kingdom Metazoa; phylum Chordata; class Actinopteri; order Osmeriformes; family Plecoglossidae; genus Plecoglossus; species Plecoglossus altivelis. The sequence goes on from BROE01000012.1 coordinate 2,380,720, forward strand.
TTGCCATTGTCTCAACATTAGCATGTGTTCATCCTATACTCTCCAAGTTCCTGAACTGGAACTGTGCGTCTCCTTCAGAAAAGTTCTAGAATGTTCCAAACGGTACACCTGGCAGATTTTGTGGTAAAGATGAATCGTGTGAAAGAGAAGGGGGGAGGGAGGGAGAGAGAGAGGGAGGGAGAGGGGAGCGAGGGGGGAGGTTGGAAGAGAAAGCGGGAGAAACAGCAAAAAAGGCCCAATCTCTGTCCTTCTTTGACATGTAAATAGGTCTGGGGATTTTTTGGCGTCCTACATGAGGAGGAAGACTGGATTCCACTGCAGGAGAGGACACAGGGAGGAACACAAGGAGGAACACAGGGAGGGACACAGGGAGGAACACAAGGAGGAACACAGGGAGGAACACAGAGAGGGACACAAGGAGGGGCACCGGGATGGGCACAGGGAGGGGCACCGGGAGGGGCACAGGGAGGGGCACCCGGAGTGGCACAGGATGGGGGCGGCATGAGAGGTTTTTATTTGGGGGGGGAAGGTTAAGGGGAGAGGTGACACTCTCTTCCACACATACACACACACTATTGTCAAATCCTCTCTCACACTCCCAGGGAGTTTTAAGGTGGCCTGCACAAAATTCTCTCTGCTCTTCACTCGTGACTGTCTGCTGTCTCCCCTGATGACACGACCACAGCGAACATCTCCCTCGCCGCCTCCCTATCGTTCTCTCTGCCTCTTCCTCCCTCTTTCCCTGCCTCCCCTTTTCCATCCATCTCCTTCTTCTCATCCCTCTCAGTGTCTCCGAGTCAGGGGAGAGACTTAGCAGTGTTGACCAGACAGAAAGGCTTCTCTGCCCAGTTTCCAAGCAGTCTCACTTATCTAACGGGGACACGCTCTGTTCAGGCAGACTTTGTCCCTGCTCCAGACTTTCCATGAAAGATGCATGTTTCTGTCTGGCCACTGTGCTTGTGTCTGTTGTGTGAGTGTGTGCATTGTTTATGGCATGAACACACGTTTGGTACTTTCCTCTCCGGTTCCCTATCTTCCAGACTCCCTGGTCATAACAGGCTCCAGTGTGTGTGTGTGCGTGTGTGTGCATGTGGCTTTGTGAGTGACTGATACAGAATGGCCAAACAGCCTGAGTCCCTCAGAGTGTGTGAACAGATGGCTTTGGTCTGTCCTCTATCCTGTCAGGTGAGTGTGTGTGTGTGTGTGCGTGCGATAGGGACAGAGCGAAAGACAGACAGAAAAAGTGAGAGTTTGCTTGCATTGAACGATTTGGATTCACGTAGACGTGTGGTTACGCATGTGTGCATACTCATTTGTCGACTCATGTTTGTGTGAGTGTGTGTGTGTGTGTGTGCGCACACGCGTGTTTGGCTAATTTTCTAGCCACTCATCAGCATTTGGCAGTGGGCGATAGTCCAAAAACAACGTTGTTGCAAAGTTGCATCCTCCTGTTCTGTTTAGGGAATTAACGTCTAACAGGAAGCTTTTGGCCTCAGGCTGAGGCCTGAATCACTAGTAGGTTTCAACCTCCATTCACCACTAATAAACTTCTATGCTTTCGATTGATTAAATACAACACATTTGATGCTACGATTACCTTATTTGCCACCAAAAAAAACAGCAACCATAAACTTAGACTCCTGGGACCTGTTCCATGAAAGCTTCTTAACAAAGCTAGGGATTAAAGTCGCAAATCTGACTTGAATTATCTATAATTGTACATTTGATGGTGGTTAAAAAGGCAAATAGGGCAACACCCCAGAAAGTTAGGTGGTGAATCAGCCATGTTCCCATTGGATCAGGATTGTCTAGTTAAGCTAAACCCAACACTTAGCCTGCCCTAGACCAGGTTATCTTAGCAGCATACATGGCCATAGACTACTCAGATTTCCAGGAATACAAAAAAAACAAGAAATACAGGGTAAATTTCCCCAAAGTACAGAGTCCCTCAAGGCTAACCCCAAAACAGTCTGGCAAAGAGGAAAGGAACAGACAAGGTTCCAATGGGGAGACCAACAGCAACTGGTGAAAACATTAACAGTGACACGGTTCTGATGCTACTGTGACTACACACACACACACACACACACACACACACACACACACACACACACACACACACACGCAGGGTGTTCTGTAGCTGGCTGTCAGCCCTGAGCTCCAAGGACAAACAGGGAACAGGGGTATCGAAATCAAAGGGAATAGCTCAACGAGGACCAATTTGTGGAGGAACATCAGCACCCATCACCGTTGGGGGCCTCGTACAAGTGTGCTAGCATTCTAGCTTGCGCCGCCTGCGTTCCTCTTTCTATCTGCGTGCTCGCTTGGTAAGGCCCACAGTGTGGTTCCAGCAGGTAGCTAGCGTGCTAAATTGGGCACTTCAAGGTGTGAGGCCGACAGAGCTGCCAGTGTTGAAGGTGCAAGCCGGGGATGGTCGTCGGGGGAGTCAGGACCCGAGCCTGCTCTGTGGGAGAGCCCAGCAGGGCGCCATTTGGCTTCATTTGTCAGACAGGAACCCCGCTGAGAGAGGGAGGGAGATCAAGGGAAAGAGGAAGGAAGGGAGGAAGGATGAGAGGGGGAGACTGCGGGAGGCGGGGCGTGACAGAGAGGACACGGACGGAGAGAGCGAGAGAGAGAGAGAGAGAGAGAGAGACATAGAGAGACAGAGAGAGAGAGAGACATAGAGAGAGAGACATAGAGAGAGACATAGAGAGAGAGAGAGAGAGAGAGAGAGAGAGAGACTCAGGGGAGATACAGGGAACGGAACATGAAGTGAAACATGGCTTTGTGTTCGTGTGCGTGTTTTATCGTACGCTTGTGTCTATATGTGCTTTCTTATGTGACTGTATGGGTGTATATGCGGGGGCGCGTGTGTGTTTCTGCAGGGGACAGAAGTAGAGCCAATCACACCCCCGAGCCAGTTACATGGTTAGAACAAACGGATGCTGGGAATGGGCTTTACTAAGCGTTGGTAAAGCTAATATGAATGTGCCATCATGACTAAGAGAGAGAGAGAGAAGAAGAAGAGACAGACAGACGCTGCTGCGCAGGCAGACATACAGACAGACAGGCAGGCAGGCAGGCAGGCAGGCAGGCGGACAGACAGGCTGGAGACGGTGTCATCTTCCCTTGGGTAGAATCCCAACTGGCAGCCCGACAGGACAGCCCTAATCTGGGTTCCATTTATTTGGTTTGTCGTCTGCGTGTGGATCTTCCCCTGGAGGTTCCAACGACCCTGTGCTACTGGGAGCTGGAGCTATAGATACAGGCCCCAATATAAACACTCTCAACTCCCGCTTCTGACTAGCTAGCAGCCCTGTCTTCCTGCGGAGAGATGCTTACAGATGACACCTAATTCTATTACACCTCGAGCATCATCAGAACCAGTTTCAAACAAGGATTCTGACGTAATTTGAACAACGCTCATTGTAATCCCTTCTAATCTAATTTGACAGTAGTGAATTTAGCAAACCTGTATTGGGATTGAATAGGAGGTGTGTGTTTGTGTGTGTATTTGCCTCAGGGGTCAGGCTACATAAACACTAGCTCCGGGTCAAGATCCCTGTAGGTCTAAACACTAAATCAAAAGCGAGGATGTGTGTTTGTGTAGGTGTGGGTCTATTTGTTCTTGCTAGTATGACTTATGTGTGTGTGAATATGTGTGTTCTTCTCCTATCTGTACGGTCTCCTTGTCCCAGACAGTCAACAGCTTTAAATGGTTCCTCTCCACTCCCTGCATGCAGGAACAGCAGGTTCTTGCCGAAGGGTGTTGGAATATTGCTCGGATCGTTCCGGAAAAAGCACTTGTCTCTCGGAGGCAGGGCAGATAGCTGACCCTGTGGGGCCAACAGAAGTGTCTTTGTCTCAAGGATGGCAGCTGTTCACATTCCAGACGTACAGGGGGTGAAGTTTGACGAAAGGTAATCTAGCTTCCGGAAGCTCTCTGGGGAAAAATACTTACATTTACTGGTCGTAAACCGGGTAATATATTGTATTTTTTTGGTTTACTAAACCTTTTTGAGCTATAAAAACTTGAAGCTCAATATGTCATGCCTCTCTCTACTCCAACAAGTGCATGAGTTTGATCAAGTTTGGACGTTTCTTGCCACCGTCCGGCTACCAGGCTACACCCAGCAATCCAGCCTGTAAAACAGGTTGTCATGGCAGCGGTGTGAAGAACATCCAAGAGTCTTCACATCACAGCAAAATCACCACGGCGTGCTTCATCCAATCAGACTGCAGGCTAGGTATCACTGGACTACCTGTCCAACCAAATCAGTGGTCTGAAAGTGTGGAGATTGTATGTTAGACTCACAAATCCTAGTGTGGGGATGGCAGAGAGTGACTCACTCAGTGATTGGGAAGATAACGCAGAGATTCAGTAAAGATCATGGATTGTTGATGGTTGTCTTCCAGAGGAGAAAGGCAAGCAGTTGCACGTGTACTGTACATTTGGATATTCCTTTTTCTGTGCCAGTGCGCCTGTGTGTCTGATGTTTGCCTGATGCAGCGAGTATGTTTTTGGGGTGGGTGAGGATGTGCGCTTGCCTCGCATGTGTGTGTGGCTGCACGTGCCCGTGTGTGTGTGTGTGTGTGTGTGTGGCTGCACGTGCCCATGTGTGTGTGTGTGTGTGTGTGTGAGGTTAAGTGTGTGGCACAGATGCTGATGAGAGCATGCACGATCAAGGAGACGATCAGAGATTCAAGTCCTCTCTCCGTCTCCGGCAGGCTCCCACAGTGTGTGTGTGTTTGTGTGTGTGTTTGTGTGCTCATGTCTCTTCTGTTTGTACATGTGCGCAGAACTGTTTGAGGACCTCGTGTTTGTGTGCATTTGTGTTTGAATCATTCATGCATGCACTAATTCATATAGACGTGTTTCGTCTTCTATGCATAACTGTCCCCTTGTTTTCTTTTTTCTCTTTCTCCTTCTCTTTCTCCTTCTCTTTCTCCTTCTCTTTCTCCTTCTCTTTCTCCTTCTCTTTCTCTACTTCTTTCTCTTTCTCTCTTACTCTCTCTCTCCCGCTCTCTCTTGTTTCATCTCTACCTCTCTTGATATACTTTCAAATCCTGCATCAATAAATACATAGCATATTAATGGACAGGAATTTGAACAGTGTGTGTGTATTTTTGTGCATGCCTACCACTCTGTTTTGTGTGTGTGTATGTTTGTGTGTGTGCGTGCGTGCGTGTGTGCATTTATGTCTGTGTGCGTGTGCGTGCGTGTATGTGTGCAATGTTACAGCAACTTGATCAAACTGTTAAACATCACAACTTCCTAATGACTCCCCTGATCCACACAGGGATAAGCTGCCGAGTCGTTCGATTTTAATTGGATCAGTTAATTAACTAACTCCAGAAGCAGTCCTTCATCTATGTTTTACACACACACACACACTCTCTCTCTCTCACACACACACACACACACACAGTAACACACAAGTGTGCACACAAAGTAAAGAGTAAAGTTCAATATAGCGGTGAATCTGTTTCCCTGCATGAGGAAGCTGTTCCCACGTAAACGATCCTTACAGTGAATGGGATGTGTTGTTGCCGCCGCTGTTGTTGTTGTTGATCTGTTGATTTGGCTAGCAGGGGAACGTTCTGGAAGGGGAGGATCAGCCTCGTCACTGTCTCTCTTCATCTCCCCTCCGTCTGCGCTCGTTTACCGCTGCCCTTCTCTCTCGTCTTCACCTCTCCCTTTCATGTCACTCCTTTTTTTCCGTTCCGCTTCCTCTTCTCTCCCGCCTTTCACCCCGCGCTCTCCCCCTCTTTCTCCTCTTCAGTTCAGGTCTTCACATCCACTCTCCTTTTTTCCGTCTTTGGTCCTTTGATCTCTCGCTTCAGAAAGACCCGTCTCTCCCTCCCTCTTTCCCTCTCTCCCTCTGCCTCTCTCCCTCACCCTCTTCCTCTCTACCTCTTTCTCTCTTTCTCTCCCTCTCTCCTTGGCTGCCTCTCCCTGTCTCCCTCTTTCCCTGTCTCCCTCTCTCCCTTTCTCCCTGTCTCCCTGTCTCCCTCTCCTCCTTTCTACCTCTCCCTCTCTCCCTTTCCCCTCCTCCTGGCCGTCTCCTTTTGTTCCCCTCGTCACTCAACACGCACTGGGAGGACAACAATCCCACGTCCCCGTACAGCGTGCACATGCTACACACGCACGGGCACGCATGGGATTTTTGCGTCCGTCCTTGGAGCGAGACGGGGCAGAAACCACAAGACGCACACTGGCGCCACAAAGAAACAAGCCCAGAGAGAGACAGAGAGAGACGGTGAAAGAAGGCGAGATAAGCGGATGGGGAGATAAAAGGAGAGGTGTCAGAGCCTCTGTGGGCGGAGAGAATTGCCTGTCTTTTGTTTTCTTCTGCAACTCTATAACCTTCTGCACCCTCTGCCTCTCAGGCCAATCTTCCTCTCATCTCTCTCTTTTCCCCTCCCTCACATCTTCTCCCTTCGTCCCTCCATCCCTCCCTCATCCATCCACCCCTCCCTCCCTCTCTTTCTTTCTCCCTCCATCTCTTTGGTTCTGTTCTGTAGTCGGACTTGTTAGGTGAGCGATGGTTCGATGTGAAAGATTGGGGACGGTGGTGAAAGTGCGTGCAGTACTGGGCGCGGGTGGGGTAGGCGGAGGGGGGGGTCTGTGTCGGCGGGAGGGGGGTACTGTAGTTGAACTTCTGAGTTTTCGAGATGAGGGAAAGACAAGGGTGGTTTGTAGGTGAGGATGGGTAGTATGAGGAGAAGTCTTGCTGGTATCGAAGGAGGGGGGAGACAGTTAGAGTGTAGAGTCATGCTGTCACCTCTTTGGACAAATGTCTGTCTTATGGGCTGGGAAGGACAGCAGTAACCTGAGAGCCTTGGAGCGACGAGAGAGGAGAGAGAGGGGCGAGAGAATGGAGAGGGATGAGAGGAGTGAGGGAGAGAGGAAGAAGCGGAGAGATGGAGAGAGGGTGGACGGCGGGGGGGGGAGTAGAGCAGCAGGCGGTCAGAGTGATGGGGGTATAGGGAAATGTTCCCACAGTGTCAATGATGGAACGCCTTCCTGTTCACGTTCACAGCTTTCTCCTGCAAGCACAACTTGGCCAGACGCGTGTGTGTGAGCTGGATCTGACGTCGTCTCTGGCATCGAGCACATTGCTCTTTCAATTGCTGCGTGTTGTGAGTCACAAACGAACGAGAAGCTTGCAGTTGAGATCATCTACTATTGGTCTCGGTGACCTTTTCCAGTATGTCTGTCTGCATGTGTATTTGTAGTGAGGCTGTCTGAAGTATGTGTGTATTATAGGCTGGATATAGAGTGTGTCTGTAGTGTGTATGTGTGTGTGCTTGGAGTTGCCTAGCGCTGGCCTCGCAGTCTTGTCAACCACAGCCTGCCTGCTCATTGGCTTCTGCAGCAGCAGGAATTCAGCTTTCCGAGGGTTGGGTTCCACCCCTTTTCAGCTAGCCTGCTACCCTGCACTCCCACTACACACACACACACATACACACACACATTAAGTTAGTTCCAGCAACTGAAAGAGGGAGAGCAGGCTGAAAAGCAGGGAGGGAGGAGGGAGGATCGAGGTGTGAGCAAAAAGGGGTGGGTTGAATGGGGAGAGGAAGACTGAGAGAAAGTGAGAGAGAGGGACAGACTGGAAACGTGTACTGTGTGTGTCTGATAGTGTGTGTGTGTGTGTACGAGAGAGAGAGGGAGAGAGAGAGAGCGGTCCTTGTAGTTGTTTTCTTTGCTCAGAGCTTTAGTAAGGGGGGAGGACTCTGATCCCAGCACACACACACACACACCATGCTTGCCGGGATTGCCAACTTGCACAGCCTGCCTGAACAGGGCAGTGCGGAGTGAGAGAGGGAGCAAGAGTAAGAGTTCTTGAGAGATAGAGAGAGAGAGAGAAAGAGAGAGAGAGAGGGAGAGAGAGAGAGGGAGAGAGAGTGAGAGTGAGAGAGTGAAAGAGAGAGAGAGAGAGAGAGAGAAGGGCGGGGCCACCAGTAGAGGTTACTACTTGTTGCTCTTGGCATTCCGTGCGGACCGAGGATGGTGTTCCTAGCGTTCCCCTGGCCGGGACTGGAGCGCGTCTGAGGTAAGTCTTCTTCCTTCTGCCCTCTCTCCGTTGCCTGTAGAAAAAGGGGGACGCGAGGAAGGACAGTGCGTGCGGCAGGGTTGGGGGGGCTTACTGGAGCTTCTGCAGCTTTTTCTGTGTGGGAACGCTGTCTTTTTGTGGAGAAGGGGGGTGGGGGTGGGAGGGGAGGGGAG
>BROE01000012.1:2405317-2434055 GCA_036571765.1 Plecoglossus altivelis
AGGCTGGTGTGAGGCTGGCTGGGCTGAGGCGAGGCTGAGCTGAGGCTGAGGCATAAGCAGTGTCGACTCACTTATCTCCTCTCTCTCCACTCCCACCGCCTTTCTCATCCACAAACTGGAGCACTTATTACCCCCCCCTTCCCACACAATTCAGAATTTCGCGAGTGTCTCTTACGTGTGTGTGGTGTGTGTGTGAGTGTGAGTGTGAGTAGTGGTGAGTGTGTTGTGAAGTGTGTGTGAAGTGTGTGTGTAGTGTGGAAGTGTGTGTGTGAGTGTGTGTGTGAGTGTGAGTGTGCGCGTGCTTCAGCGTGTGCTGCTACCTCTGTGTGTATGTGCGCACTGGAGAGTTCCGACCTCTCTTTGATGTCCTGCCAGCCACCTTCCTCTAATCCACTCAAATGTGTTGGTTTCCATTTAATGGAAATATGTGCAACGCTTTTCACACACACTTCTCCTTCCAGCATGTCAATGTCAATATCTCTCTCTCCTGCCTCTCTCTCCCACTATGCGTGTCTGTAGTATTTCCACACTGAGATTGTGCCAAATTACAGGCTGGAAGAGGTAAACAGATTAGGGCTAAAAGGGAAAGATGATAATGCTGATAATCTAAAGGGCATGTTTCATGTGCTCAGATGATTCCATTCAGTCCTTTACTCATGGAATCCACTCGCTTATTCATTGATTCACTTACTCATTTATTCATCTGAGTTTGAGTTTGTTGACTTATTCATGTGTTAATTCACTCATTCCTTATTAACTGCAAACTCAAAGTCCCGATGCTCTGTCTGTGGTACATTTAGGACCAGGGGTTTGGCTAGACATGCGGCTGAGGCTGGGCTTCAAATCCAGAAATCTGTCGTTTTTCACCATCTATTTCAAGCAGACTACGGCTGCAAACATCTTTTGCATGGTCCTAAAGAGCGTCCTGTTCCTTTCCCGATCATATAGCATAAACATAAAGTAGAAACACATTGAACTTTACATTACGATGGACGATTACGGAAATGACTAAGACGGTGAGACCATCGCTAAACTCCTCTGAGCTGAAGTTCACAGCTTTGTCCAGACGGGGGCAGTGCAGATACATGATTGGTCCTGTAGCAAAGGGATGCAGAAAAAGAGAGGGAGAAGGGGAGAGAAAATCAGGCAGAAGAGAGCGTCAAAGAGAAGAAAAGACGAAACAGAAAGAAGAAAAAAAACGGACAGTGAGAGACAGGATCAAGAAGAAGGAAGGAGAAGCGAAGGAAGAGAAAAACGAAGAGAGATCAGGACAGGGGGAGAGTGAGGGAGAGGATGAGAAGAGATCATGTCTTTGGGGAGTACAGATGTGTGTTTGGAAAGAGAGCTGTAACAAGCCATAAAACTCTCCTGGTAGCCTTATGGCCCCTGGCTAACGACTGTTTCTACAGCAGCCTTACACACTCACTCCCTCACTCCGCCTCACGCTTGTGTCAGTGGGTGTGTGTGTGTTGGTGTGGGTGTTGGAGCAAGGTGCCTGTGTTTTATCATCTGTTAGCATTTAGCCAATGGTGTGGATGCATGCGTGTGTGTGTGTGTGTAAGAAGGGGAGGGAGTTATGTTGTGTGTGTTTATGGCTCTGTCATCATCTACCCAATTGTGTGTGTGTGTGTATGTGTGTGTATGTGTGTGTGTGTGTGTGTATGTGTGTGTATGTGTGTGTGTGTGCGTGTGTGTGTGTGTGTGTGTGTGTGCGTGTGTGTGGGAGGGCAGGGGATGGTGTTGTGTGTGGTTATGACTCTGTCATCATCTACCCAATCGTGTGTGTGTATGAATGAACTACTCCCCTGCTGACAAAGAGTCTTGTAGAGAATGGCATCCTCGTGCCCTGAGCTAGAACACACATACCCACACACACTCTCACACATGCACACACACTTCCTGATGCCCCCGCAGTAAAGAGTGGAAAGAGTAGGAGGGGCTAGATCATTCACGACGTAGCTGCTTTTCATGTGGGCTCTTATTGGTCAGGGCACAGGAAGAACATTGGTCGTTGTCAGGAAGCCCCGCCCTAAGCCTTCACTGATTGTTTACCCTCTTCTTTGTAGCTTCTCTCTCTCTCTCTCTCTCTCTCTCTCTCTCTCTCTCTCTCTCTCTCTATCCATTCCCTCCTCCCTCTCAGGTCCACTCTCATGTTTGAATTCCTTTATCTTTGAGAGTGCGTGTGCATTGTGCTCGTGGGTGTGCCTTTGTACATGTTTGTGTGTGTGTGTGGTTGCATGAGCATGTATGTTTGGTTGTGTGCATGAGCTTTCATTTGTGTGGTATGTGTGTGTGTGTATCTGTATGTCTGTGTGTGTCTGTGTGTGTGTGCACGAATCAAAGGGTGTCCAGCCTGTTAAAAGACTGCAGGAAGGGCTGGAGAACATTCCGGAGCGTTAACGAACGTTCTCGGAAATTCCTCTCTTGCCCTCTCATCCAGACCAGCGGCCTTTTTGCCATGGTAACAGACAGGCATCTGTCCGCCTGCAGAGGCAACGCGATGGCTGCGAGCTGGGGTTCCATGATGTGTGCGTGTGTGATGAGTGTGTGTGTGATGACTGTGTGTGTGTGGCTCTGTGTGTGTATGGTGTGTGATGCAGGTGTGTGTTTGCCTGACTTGGGTGTGCTGTGCTGTAGTGTGTGTGGTGATCGGGATGTAAGGGCAGGCTCACTCACGCTGACCCCTGTGGTGTGTGACTGGCGACTGTGCTGCTGTAGTGTGTGTGTACGCTGTGTGTGTGTGCTGTTGTGGTGTGGGCCCGTTGGGGGCGCTCAAGAAGACAGTTGGGGGGTGGGGTGTGATGCGGACGCTGGGTTACTGTGCTGTTGTGGTTGTGGCTGTGGCTGTGTGTGTGACTGTATGTCTGTGTGTGTTGTGTGTGTGTGCTGGTAGGGCTGTTTGTTGACTGTGTGTGTGTGTTGGTTGTGATCAGCTGTGGCGTGCGTGAAGATGGCTTCTGTGTGGCTGTGGCGCCCCGCTGCAAGGGGTGACAGGATGTCGCCCTCAAGACGAAGTGACAGCAGAATCAAGAAAAAAACAAAAACCTTGGATTTACCCTAACTAAGAAGGTATCCAACAATAGAAGCAAAATGAATCACGTACCATATCACGTCCCAAACACCTACCTACCCAGCTGAAGTATCCCACGCCACTCAACCTCCGCACCAATGAAAACAGCAAAACAAGCATACACAAACCACACCCTAAAAACTCAAACGAAGCCCCCAGCCAACGTCAACGTGGAACCAGCCCAGACAAGAGGAGATGCCCGCCCTACAACCACCGGAAAGTCACATACAAGAAGCAAAACCTTCCAAATCAACCCCCTCATAACCAGAAGCCCAACCAACATACACCCACCCCTCAGAGTCCCCCCCCCCCACCCCCCCCCACACACAAACACATACTGACTCCCACCGCTGGGAGTTCACGGCAGAGGCCAGGCGGAGGGAGAGAACGATTGCGGAAGGTTTTGGGATGAGAGCAAAAAGATGAAAGGTGAAAAGAAAAGAGGATAGATAACACGAGGGGCTGGAGGCCACGGAAGATGGACAGAGCGAGTGGGGGAGAGAGAGACGGGAGGAGGGAGAGAGACTCCTAACTCTCCCCTGACTCTTGTCTCTCTTCGGTTTCTCCTCTTCCATAATATGGGCAGTTAATAAGTGTCTCACTGGTCAGATTCAGTGGAATTAAGCCTGTAGCTTTGCCTGTCATTGTCACCTAATCCCTTCTGCTCTAGTGGAAAGAAATACGGAGGGAATGAGCTCTTGTCCTCCACACTTCACTCCTCTTTTTCTCCTCTCCTCCCTTCCCTTTTCTTCTCCTCCCTTCTCACATCTCCTTTTTTTTGTACTCCTCTTCTCCCCATCACGACCAGCTTACTGTACTACCAGACAGATTGCAGGGCCACAATAGCTCCTTTCTCTGTGCTGTTGTCAGACAGGTATAATGCCCCCATTCTGCCTCTACTATGGTATGCAGCTGCTGTGTCCGTGTGGGTGTGTGCACGCGTGTGTGAGACGTAGTATCAATGAGAAGATTAAGGATTCGGCCAGACCTTGGATCAATGACTCTTCTTTTGTGGGTTTGGGTTGCTTGAGATGGGACCTCCCTCCGCATCCTTCTAGGTGGTCCCTGAATCACTTACAGAACACACAGCCCATCTCAGTGCTCTCTGACCCTGGTCCGGTCGGACGCAGTCCTGTTCAATCCGTGCGGCAACTCTACCAGCTCCTTGTTTGCTTTTCTACCGCGTCTTATCTCATCGTATCTATCACTGTGTATGTGTGCGTGTGTGCTTAGCGCTGCATGGCGTTATCGATCGGTAGATAGCACTCGGCTGCCATGGGAACAAGATTGAACGCCTGGGGTCGGGGTGGGGTGGAGGGGGAGAGGTAACTGGGCTCTGTGACCTATAAGTATGATTCTTCTCGTCACCTCACTGTCTCTATCTGGCCGGTGGCAGGTCCACTTGACTAACTCTGTTCTCCGGTCTCTTCTATGTCTGTGGGACGGGCGTGCCTCTTCCTCCTCGTCATCCTCGTCATCCTTCCTCATCTGCAGGTAAGAGGAACTTTAAGTCTCTTTGCTGCTTTTAGGCACAAACGAATTCCACTGAGTACCGCCAAGAAACACTAGCAGAGATCATGTTATTTAGCCAGCAGCACACATGCAAGCACACACCCACCTGTGTGTGCGCATACTGACACACTTAGACCACTTCGTCCATCCCTCGAGTGTCCAGGGGTCCCAGAACAGCCTTGAGAAAAGGAAATGACCTCGTCTCTTGTTCCACCCTTCTGACTGTGACCCCAGACATGCTCCCCCCACATTGGCCCGCTTCCTGTTTCCTGCTGCCCCCCTGCTGATTGGCCCAAGCAGCAGGACTCAAGTTTACAGTAAATGCCTGTCTTGTTTAAACAGACAAACTTTACAACAGTCAAGCATGCAGTCCAGCTTGACCAATTATCCCTGTATGGACCACTGTGTACGTGCTGTGTGTGCGCAGCCATGTGTTACGCATGTGCGAATCCCTTTACAGCAGTCAAGCCCTCACAAGACTCTTACATACACATAAATTCATGTGTGTCTGCGTGTGTGTCTGCGTGTGTGTCTGCGTGTGTCTGTGTGTGTGTCTGCGTGCGTCTGCGTGTGTCTGTGTGTGTGTGCGTGTGTGTGTGTGCGTGTCTGTGTGCATGCGTGTGTCTGTGTGTGGCGTGTGTGTGTGTGCGTGTGTCTGCATGCATGCGTGTGCGAAAGTGTACTTGGCAGATTAACGCCGCCACCTCTCGTGGAGCAGCTCCATGCTGCCGCTCAGTCCTGACACCTTTACAGGGTCTGTGCACCAGCTCACTGGCTGCGTTGTGCCTAGGCAGCGCTGCAGGGGGGGGGGGGGGGGGGCTCGGACACACTGACGCCCCTTCTGCTCTGCTCAGGATAACAAAGACACTGTTCTAGCACGCCCCGGTGGGACCCTTACAGCAGCACTGCCCATCCATCACCCTGTGATTATAGTAGGTCTGGGTGAGAGATTGAGACACATAGAGAGAGACATAGAAAGAGAGACAGAGAGAGAGAGAGAGAGAGAGACAGAGACAGAGACAGAGACAGAGACATACAGAGAGACAGAGAGAGAGAGAGAGAGAGAGACAGAGACATACAGAGAGACAGAGAGAGAGAGAGAGAGAGAGAAAGAGAGAGACATAGAGACAGAGACATACGGAGAGAGAGAGAGAGAGAGAGAGAGAGAGAGAGAGAATGATTGCACATGTGCCCAAATGCTAAGCAAGTTCTATACCGCTTGTGATTGGTTGGGATTAGCGTTAGTGCGTGGGCTGCCTGTGTTGTCTTCCGTTCGGTTCCATCTGGGTTCCTCTGCCGGTTACTCCAGAGCGCTGTAGCAGTGACCTGTGCGTATCTTGGGTTCCATTACGCTCCCTTTGTGGAGGCGGAAGGGGGAGGAGGGCCGGGACTACACATGTAACCTGTGTCTATTGCAACCGCACACGTTGTCTAAGGATAATAGGACACACCAACATCATGATTGGCCCAATTCCAGAGGAGGTGTTTGCGTTCTTCCCTAGTAACCAGCACGGCAACACAACACGCCAGGTTTGCCTCAGACACCAGCTGTTGCACATCCAGTTTAGATATGACAAAGCCATGGCAGCTCCCAGCTCACCTGTTATACGTTCAGGCCTCACCTGGGGAATAATGCTGCGAAGATGGAGTCGATACTGAGGGAGGAGGGGAAGGAGGGAGGGAGGGGACGAGAGAGGGGTCGGAAAAGAATGTGAGAGGCAGAGAGGGAGGAAGGGAGGCAAAGCATAAGGGAAGTAGATAAGGGAGGGAAGGGAAGAAAGGATGACCTGAGAGAAGCGGGCACGAGCCACTGTCACAATGACAATGAATCTTGAAAGTTTGTTGTAGGCTTTGTAGAGTTGCCATCCTGGCGAAATGAGGTGTGTTCTCTCGCTATGACTATACTGTGGGATTTGTGAAATCAGTAGGAGATCCCAGGTGAGTTGGCAGTGCAAGCTCCAGCAGGCTCTATCTCCAGCAGGCTTTATCTCCAGCAGGCTCTAGTCCCAGCAGGCTCTAGCTCCAGCAGGCTCTATCTCCAGCAGGCTCTAGCTCCAGCAGGCTCTAGCTCCAGCAGGCTCTATCTCCAGCAGGCTCTAGCTCCAGCAGGCTCTAGTCCCAGCAGGCTCTATCTCCAGCAGGCTCTATCTCCAGCAGGCTCTAGTCCCAGCAGGCTCTATCTCCAGCAGGCTTTATCTCCAGCAGGCTCTAGCCCCAGCAGGCTCTATCTCCAGCAGGCTCTATCTCCAGCAGGCTCTATCTCCAGCAGGCTCTAGTCCCAGCAGGCTCTAGCCCCAGCAGGCTCTAGCCCCTGCAGGCTCTATCTCCAGCAGGCTCTATCTTCAGCCGGCTCTAGTCCCAGCAGGCTCTAGCCCCAGCAGGCTCTATCTCCAGCAGGCTCTATCTCCAGCAGGCTCTAGCCCCAGCAGGCTCTATCTTCAGCCGGCTCTAGTCCCAGCAGGCTCTAGCCCCAGCAGGCTCTATCTTCAGCCGGCTCTAGTCCCAGCAGGCTCTATGTCCAGCAGGCTCTTGTCCCAGCAGGCTCTATCTCCAGCAGGCTCTATCTTCAGCAGGCTCTTGTCCCAGCAGGCTCTATCTCCAGCAGGCTCTAGCCCCTGCAGGCTCTATCTGTGCTGAAGACCTGAGGGCTTTGGCCTGGCTGTTATAGACATGCTGAAGCAGTGCACATAGACATGGGGCGAGCAAGGCAAAGCCATTGTGGCCACCGTGCAAGCGTGTGTGTGTGGGTGCGTGTGTGTAGGTGTGCATTTGTTAGTGTCCATCTGTCTGTATTCAATGCTCCAGCTGCCTGACCCACACCTCTGTAGTTGAATCCCATTGGCTCGTTGACATTTGGAGTTCTCTGTCATTGGTTGTTTTCACCGTGCCTTGAGAGGCAAGCATGGGCCTGTGATGTTGAGTGAGTGGGAGAGACTTAGTAACCTGGACTGGAGTTTTGGGATTCAGGACTGGACTACAGGGAGCGTGGAGTTTGTCTTAGATTAGAACTGGACTTTGATATGACTACGCTGGTGATATATCAGGGCCGGACTATGGGGATATCAGGACTAAACCGCAGACATCAGTGCCAGACTATAGGGACATCAGGGCTGGACTGTAGGGGTTCATTTGAACTCCGCTCCAGTAGACATGTGATTCAGGCCATCCTTTAGCTTTCACTCAAAGTTTTCTTTTGTCGTTCCGTCACAACTCAATGGCAAACCAGCCTCCTGTATCTCTCTCTCTCTCCCCCCCACACACACACACACACAGTCCCACAGGCAAGAAGGACTACAGGCCATAGGACCACAGGCTAGTAAAACTGATTGTTTTACTGACTGTCTCACTGACTGTCTTATTGACAGACTGGAAGGCTAAAACAAATACAAAGACTGGAACTAGCACTTTCTGAAGAAATCTTTTCATCTCTCTATTACTCCTCTGGCTATGGGAACTGGAGCAGCTTTCCTGTGATACAACACACACACACATTCCGTTCCCTCTTCTGCTGTGACTGTGGGAAGCTTGAGCGTGGAAAGGGGCTCCCAGGAGTTCGAGTCTGCGCTTGAGTCAAGAGGACTTGCTGAGGGCAGCGTGTCGGAGACAGCTGGAGACGCTGACCTACCGGCGGAGCCCTCTCTGAGTGTTCCGGAACCATCCGACCGGTTCCGCTCTGCTTTTCGAAAAGAATCGGACGTGTCTCGGTTCCGGGTGTGTCTTTGGGATCCTCGGCGGATTCGGAGATCCCATCTAGAGGGGCCCATCTCTGTACTTCACATCCGTGTGTAGGAGCTTGTTGAGGATATTCCTGGTCACCTCTGCCCTTGGCCCTGGATTCTCTAATCCTCCCCGGTCCCTGTCTTGGTTCTGGTTTAGCCGGACCCATGGCAGGCGTCACCAGGAAGGGGTCCGGCAGACCCTCCTACTACTACAGGTTCCTGGGCCGTTCTCGTCTCCAACGGCAACGCAGTCGGTCTCGGAGCCGAGGAAGGCCGTCCACCAACAGGGGTAATAAAGAAAGTGTACAGTGATCCTGAATGTATTGATTTAGCAGAGGCTTTCATCCAAAGCAATGTACGGCACAGGGGGGAGATTCTGATATGAAACCTTTTGGTTTGTAGCCAAATGTACTAGCATTTAGCTTTAGCCTCTCTAGCTCATACTGCCATAGACTGCCGTACGGATCACTGTTATCATAACCCAGAAGTATCTTTGTAGACTGGCCAGCTGTTGTTAAGGCAGAGGATGTGCGCTGCCGTTGTGTCTTCGCCGGAACTTTGCGTGCGTAGCAGAAAGGAAAGCAAGAGCTTGCATCTCCGTGTCACCGTTCACACTAGCGTTCCACTCTCCGCCTCCTCGCCGTCTCTCTTTCTTACACGCACACGCTGTAGCTGACAGTCCACGCGTAAGTGCTAACTGTCTGCGCTGTCCTGACTTAGGGACTGCTGGACTCCAACAGAGGCAGAGGTTGTGTTTCTATGTAGAAAGGAGGGGGGGTGGGGGGGGGCAGAGTCTACTGACCTTCTGTCCCTCTGTGCGTCGCTCCTCTGTCCGGCGGCAGCAACTTATTATCAGCCAGACAACAGCCTGTTTTGATGTGATATGTTGATATTGTTTCTGTACTGCATGTGGCTGTGTGTGTGTGTTTCGCTGCGTATCGGTGTGTGTTTTGGACAGCGTTCCTCGTTTTGTCTCCCCCAGTGTTTCTCCTGTCAGACAGAACTGTGTTAGGCCACTGTGTCTCTGTGTCGGTGACTGTGGCAAGGAATTGCGGTGGTAACCCCAGCCAGTCAACTCTTTCCGAGTGATGTGTGTGTGTGTGTGTGTGTGTGCGTGTGTGTGTGTGGGTGCGTGTGTGTGTGTGTGTATGGGAGGATAGGGGGGGAGGTAGCGAGATAGATTGGTGTCAGCAGTGATGTGTAGAGTGAGAGTAATGAACCAGCGGAGATGTGGAGGTTTACAGCAGCTTGTCTGCCTTGCTCCCACTGCAGCTCTGATCTGTGGCCTGAGGACGCAGCCAAGAGACAGGAAGAGAGAGGAAACAACGCTGAAAGGCTGACAGCAGGTGGAAATGCAGTCTGGATATCAAAGTGGCGCTGGTGTAGCGCAGGCTCCAACGCTGAAGTCTGATCATGGAGAGAGAGAGAGACAGATAGGGAACCAGAGAGCGAGAGACAGAGAGAGAACCAGAGAGTGAGAGACATAGACAGAGACAAAGAGGGAACCAGAGAGCGAGAGACATAGAGAGAGACAGAGAGAGACAGATAGGGAACCAGAGAGCGAGACGCATATAGAGACGGTAGCTAAATTCTCTTTATTCCTTTGTCTTCTTTTTGGGTCTGATGAGAGACTAGCTTTGAAGTCCCTGCTCTGTCATTCTCTTCTCAAATGCGGACGCAAGCACACACACTCACCCATACACACACACACACGCATGCACACACTCACTCACCCACACACACATGCGCGCACTCACTCACCTACACACACATACACGCTCACCCACACACACACATATACTAACACACACACACACGTAAATACAGTCCCAGCCCAACTCACCTTGATCTTTACAACATACAGCCATTGAACCATCCTAGTCAGAGCTCATCAAACAGACTGAGCTACACATGTGGAGGCGCACACACACGCACACACAAGCACACACAAGCACACACACGTACACAAACGCACACTGGGCATTTTCGAGGCGTGATGCACGGGACTTATGATAGGACACATGTGACAGTTTATAGGTACCACAGTGGATGAGTTTATTTTATCAGTAGTCAAATGTCAAATGACGGAGGGAGAGAAAAAAGAAAGATAGAGAGAGAGAGAGAGAGAAGAAAGAAAGAGAGAGAGAGAGAGAGAGAGAAGAAAGAAAGAGAGAGAGAGCGAGAGAGAGAGAGAGATAAGAGAAAGAAAGAGAATGCTCATATTATGTCCCTTCATAATGAAGACTTTGTCCGTGTATGTGAGAATATACGCGCACATGCATGTGTGAGTGTGAGAGAGAAAGAGACCGCGTACCTGGAAGTGTGTGTTTCTGAGGTTGGCTGAGTGCACTCGTCTTGATCTCAGTGTGTGTCTGTAGCTGCACGCGTATACAGGCGCTGTCTTAGCTCGTTAGCTATTGATTTATCTGTGAGCTGTGATTGTGAAGAGGGGCCTTGAGCAGACAAGAGGCAGGGAGGAAGAGGAGAGGATGGAAGAGAAGAAAAGAGACGAGAAAGGAAAGAATGAGCAAAAGAATGGAAGCTTAACTGAGTAATCAGCCCATCTTTGTTCTTTGGTCTGTGAATAGTTGCCCCAGGGCTTCAACAAAGGCTCATTCTGTAGCTCTCTGGGACGTGTGTGTGTGTGTGTGTGCGTGTGTGTGTGTGTGTGTGTGTAAGAGAGAGAGAGAGAGAGAGAGAGAGAGTATGGGTGTGTGTGTGTGTGTGGGTGTTGTAAGGATTTGAGCTTGGGTCAGTGCTTTTTGTAGTCAATGACACTGAAAAGTACTTTTGAATTTGTGTTGTGTTTCAGTCCTGTAGAGTACTCACATAGAACCCAGCGTTTGATGCTTGTATGGACATGTGTTGCAGTCCAACTGTGGGAGACTTGTGTGTGTGCGTGTGTGTGCGTGCGTGTGTGTGCGTGCGTGTGTTATGTCAGGGAAGTTGAGTTGGATCTGTTGACATACTCTCTGTCTCTGGTAAAGGACAGTTGAACATGAGCTCATGTGTTATTGAACTTGTGTGTGTGTATGTGTGTGTTTGTGTGTGTCAGAGGGAAAAACTGCTATCATGGACAGTCTTATCTTTCCGTATCCAACCGATGTCTCTACCCTGCCGGCTTCCTCACATTTACATAGTCAAATCTTTATCTTCCACCTGGACACTGATAATAAAACATCTTGATCCCAGTATACTTCCTGACCCACACACACAGACATACACACACTCTCAAACACACACACATACACACACACTCTCAAACAAACACACACACACTCTCTCAGACACACACGCGCACACACTCTCAAAAACACACACACACTCAAACACACACACACATACTCTCAAACACACACGCACGCACGCGCGCACACACACTCAAACACACACACACTCTCAAATGCACACACACTCTCTCAAACGCACACACACACGCACACTCTCAAACATGCACACACTTTCAAACACACACAAACTCTAAAACGTGCACACACCAGTGTTCAAAGGGATAGGCATTGGGGGTTTTTTCCGTTTACAAGGTCTGAAAAGGTTTTTTCATATTGTGTGTGCTGTTATCTGTAGAGGACTATATGACCTATAACACTGTCTCCCTACACCCTGGGAAGATTCCTGAGGTGCTGCAGTACTTGGACAGAAGAAAACGTATATTTAGGATCGTTTCGTATCATGCTAGTTTCCGACTCATATTATTGTACATTACCCAGTGTTTGACTGTATTGCCTTACAGTCGCTTGAGTACTTGTGCTTGTTGACAACCTGTGTGTGTCTGCGTGTTTCTGTGTGGGCGGAAGTATGTTGCTGCTTTTTCCTTCGCTCAGGCCTTGTCAGCTACTGGCAGCTCCAGCAACAAGTGATTCCCAGGCCGAAAGTCTCGCTTCAGTTTTTTTCTGCTCTCTCTAACCTTCCTGCACACTCAGAAACACACATCGCTGCCTCACAGCTGCTGTGTTACAGTACACACACACACAGTAACACAAGAATGGGACAGCTGTGCGGGGCTGGTTAGAGCATACTTGTGAGTGTGCTGCGGAGAAATGCATTGTGGGAGCGACTTTTTTTGTGTGACATGGTTGAGACAGACAGATCAGACAATGCTATACCATTAAACACCAGGTGGGCACAGCCCGGCCACACAGTCACACACGAACACACACACACACACTCAAGTTACACGCAGTCACACTACATCAAACACAGCTAAAACACCCACTCATACACACACACGAGAAATCAGCTACTCCTACATAGTGAAGATATCAAGTAACAGCAGCAGAGGCTAAGCTTCTGGCATTAAGATCAATGTCTACAACACTCTGTGTCTGTTTATGTGTGTGTGTGTGCGTGTGCGTGTGAGCGTATCTGTACCAGGCTGGATGGAAGAACACTGCACGTAGCACGGAGCCCCGACCCTGTTCTTCATTAACAGTCACTTCCCAGAGCGTAGGGAGCAGTACCAGGGTTTCGTTCCATCGTTGGGCGTGCGTCCCTGTGTGCGCTTCGCAGAAAGATTCAGCATGACATGGATTGAGAAAGAGAGAGAGAGATTCAGCATGACATGGATTAAGAAAGAGAGAGAGAGAGAGAGAGAGAGAGAGAGATAGAGGGAGGGAGAGAGAGAGAGAGAGAGAGAGAAGAGAGAGAGAGAGGACCATGAAGTAAGATGCTAAAAGACACATACAGTCAGTCAGCCAGATGTTTTTAGATAATGGTGATGTTTATCTTAGTAAAAATATACACACACTCACTTCAGGGTAGATAGTTAAGCAAAGCAGATAAGACAACAGCCCCCTTAAGGCGACCAATAAGAGTTTGACAGGTGGCAAGCAATCCATCTTAATCCCACAGATTTTGACTGAGATTAACACCAGAACCTCACACGTGCATCAATCAAACCTAGATGCGCGCAGCATTGGAACTTCCATCAATCACTCTCATTCTCTACGACCCTGCCCTGTCAGCTTACTCTGCCCACGAAACACGATCCCCAACGGCCCATTCATTATACTTTCCATCACGTACTGGATGGGCATGCTCTTCAAATAAACAGTTTATCATCCAACTCTCAACTATCGCAGAAAAAGTCTTCGTTATATTTTGGTCAACATCTGTGACATAGAATACCCTCGTTCGTAACGCCCTCACAGCACTACTCGAAACTTCATTATTATATGTACTACCTCTCCATTTCATCTGGTCAAATCGATTCCATGCTAATCAGAACCTCTGCTTTGGTCCTATATTTCTCTCCTTGCCTGTAAAACGCAGTCATCCAATCTCTTTCCCTATCTTCATCTCTCACTCCAAACTCCACACTCCAGACTTGTACAACTCTCTCGTCTACCTAATCACACTCCTCCTCCTCTCCTCCCCCTCCCATTCCTCCTGTTCCACTCATCTCTCCTCCTCCCATATCTCCTCCTCCAATCTCTCCTCTCATCCTCCATACTCTCTCTCACTCCACACACCACTCATTCTCTCATCTCCCTCTCTCGTCTCTCATACGCATCTCATCATCTCCCCTCCTCTCTCTCCTCTCCTCATCTCTCTCTCCCTCCTCCCTACTCTCATCTCTCCCCTTCCTCTCCTCTCTCTCTCCTCTCTCTCTTCTCTCTCTTCCCACTCTCTCTCTCTTCTCTCTCTCTCTCCTGTCTGGGGTTATTGGGGTTCAGGGCAGCACATGACCAGGATTTTGCGGCTCGGTTGCCTTATCTGGAAAAGCGCCAGTCCTCACCCATTTCCCCCCCCCCCCTGGTTTCCCACAACACACTTCAGACAAAGACCCTCTGGAGCCAAGCTAAACAAGAAACAGGCCCTTCTCTGCCTCTCTCTCTGCCATCTCTCACTCTCTGCTCTCTGCCTCTCTTCTGCTACTCTCACCCCACATCTCATCTCTCATTCAAACACCAGATCTCTTTTATCTAATTCCCACCTTCTTCCTCCATCCCTTCCCTGCACCCCCACTCCTCTTGCTCTCTCTCATGCCTCTCTCCCTCTCTCATGCCTCTCATCTCTCTCTCTCTTGCTCGTGTGCCAGCCGCTCTGTACCTTTCCTCTCTGTCTCCTTCGTTCCCTCCTATCGAGTTCTCCTTTTGGGCTCGCCTCAGCGGCCTGTTCCAGCCCCCTCTACCCTCTCACCCTCTCTCCTATTCCGCCCTTCTCTTCCCTTCCTTCCTTCTCTCCCTCCCCGTTCTTGAACGGGAAACCTCGCAGAGAATGCGCGCCGCGGCGGCAGAGTGCGCGTTCCTTCTCCGACCACACGCGCATGTTACCACCCTCACTCCACGTGGATCACACCCCAACCACCATCATCAACAGCAGCAGAACAGGTCAAAGAGAGAGCCGGCAGCGAGAGAGAGAGAGAGACGACGAGAAGACGAGAAGAGAGAGAGAGAGAGCGAGCAAGAGAGAGAGAGAGAGAGAGAGAGAGTGAGAGAGGAGTATCTTTTGTCAGGTACTGTAGAAAAACAACATGTCATGTGACTTTGCCATGCTGGTAGCCTTCCTTTAATGACCCTGTTAAATTACCCTTCCTTTAGTTAACCTGTACTGTTCACTGGTCGCTATACTGTCAGGCTTACATCACTTGCTCCACTCTATGTCCATTATTTATCAAGAGGATACTGAACCCTCCTCCTCCTACGTACAGGACATATAACAGAGAGAGAGAGAGAGAGAGAGAGAGAGAGAGAGAGAGAGAGAGAGAGAGAGAGAGAGAGAGAGAGAAATGCAGAGAGTGAGACACAGAAAGAGACAGAGAGAGAGACATAGCGAGAGAGACAGAGCGAGAGAGACAGTGAGACTGAGAGAGACAGCAGGTCACCTGCAGGTTAAGTGAGCTGTGTTACTCCACCATAGCGATTACGTTCGTCAGAAATGACTTCCTGTCGTGATGCTATGCCTCAAAGGTACTTAGAGACCTTCTTCCCTTTGGCGATCACCTTCACATACGCGCTCACATGGTAAATAAACAGTTCCATAGTCCATGTGGGGCTTTACAGGTCGATGCTATCACAGATAGAAACGGAAGGCAATTATGACACACACGCCCACACACATACGGCCACAAGCACACACATGGCCACACACACACGGCCACACACACACGGCCACAAACACACACATGGCCACACACACACGGCCACACACACACGGCCACAAACACACGCACTGATCTTGATCTCATCAGAGCCAGAAGACGGCCCTTTCCCGCTCAGCGCTCTGACAACGCAAGGGTGACAGGTAAACAAGCGCAACGTCAACAAGCGGAACGAAACACAACAACAGCGACCGCATCGCCAAGAACGACATGGCGAGCAGAGTGTGTCCTGCGGTCGGCAGGAAGTGTAACGTTCACGTTCCCCTTGTTTGGGGAGCAGCCAGCGGCCATGTCAGCCAGACAGGGCTGCTGCTTGCATTTTCAGAAAGATGACAGAATGAGAGAAAAAAGAGAGAGAGAGAGAGAGAGAGAGAGACAGGGCTGACGGGGTGAGGGGGGGTGAGGGGGGGGGTTGCAATAAAGACAAGATGAGATGTCTCACTGCCTGTGATTTCCAGTGCGGTTCTCTCAGAGTGGCACAGTATATATCTTGTTCAGAGTGGCTCCTATACGCACAAACATCTGCCTTTTATTGGTACCAGAAACCTGCTACCCTCTCCATTAGTTACCACACGGTCAGATACACAGCTAACACTTACTTTAAGAGTGTGTGTGTGTGTCTGTTTAGGTGTGTGTTTGCGTGTAGGAAAGTGTGAGAGGGAGAGCAGCTGGCTGGCAGATTGTTCACGTTGTTGTTATTCTGTACAGTGAAGACGTGAGCTCGCGGAAGACTGGTAGTCAGATGGCCTTGCTGTCTACATCACTCAGCACCCCCTCCGCCCTCTGATCCTCACTGCTGCCGTTTCCTTCCTTCCTCTGCCTTGTCATCCCTCTATTCCTCCCACCCTCCACCCTGTCACCCCTCCATCCCTCCATCCTGCTCTCCATTCATCCCTCCATTCTTCCTTTCCTCAGTTATTCCAATTTTTTCAGCCTATTCCCTCTGCTCATCTCTTCACTCCCCTCCCCCTCCCCCTCCATCTCATGAACATATACATGACTGTTTATCGCACGGTTACACAAGCCAATTGTCCCAGGCAGTCTTGCAGTGTAAATCTTATCTATCCACCCCCCTCTTCCAGTCTCCACACACCTCCTGCCGGGCGGCAGCCACAGGGCATATGTCAATCAACCATGTGTTGGCACAGCAACAGATTGACAGCCATTCCCCTCCTCCACCGAGGGGAGACAGGAAGTCTGCAGTGCCTGGCAACAGCAGCCAGATCATAGATCGTTCTGGAGAGGATGCAGAACGTGCAGAAGCAGCACCAGTATTCTTTGAGGAAACCGATGAGGATGTCGAGATGTTGCACCACACGGTTTTTAGATATTCAAGGTAAACAGTTGTTTTCAAGTCGCGTTGTAGGTTTGTTAGAGTCCAGGTCCTCCAGTGACTTCTGCCATGCAGAGTCAGGTGATCTCTCCCCTGCGATGACTGGGCAACATATCAGATGGATTGTCTTTCTTAAAGAGTAGGAGAAGGAGATTCGAGTCTTTGTACTTCTCACATTTTCACACCGTCTTTCACAAATATTCCTTTGTATTTTATTTTTGGAATAAAGGCGCCCACAGACCCGCACAGCTGTGACTCAGCATGTGATATTTGGCCAAAGTGTTCCTCTTTTCAATTGCTGATTAACCTTTATGATATCTCTCCGCCTGTTGAACTTTGTGTGAATGCACGTGTGCATGTAGTAGGTGAAAGAGGGTTTGCATGTTGATATACCGTATGTGTTTGCATGTGTGTGTGTGTCCGTGTGCGGGCATGTGTGTGGCATTCTTAGACATGTCCAACGTATCCCCCTTATCTACAAAGGGGTGAGAATGTGGCTGGGGTCAGGCCAGCCAAGCCAATAGGAGAAGAGCTCCGAGCGGGCAAGTACTTTTTACAGTTGTGTGTCAGATGGAGAGAGCGGATAGGAGATTTGGGGCGGGAAAGAGAGGGGGGGCACTGATGGCAGGTTCTCCACGTTGCCATGGGAACGGCTCAGCTGAGAAAATTGTCCTTGGTGGCTGTTAGAAAGGTAGCTGTCACTTCACAGTTTGCCCATGTTCTCCAGTTTTCTCTCTCTCTGTCTCCCTTTCTCCCTCATTCTCTCCCTCTCCCCTTCCGCTCACTCGCTTTCTCTCTGGAGGAGAAAGGCAAAGAAAGTGAGAGAGAGAGAGAGAGAGAAGGGGGAGGGAGAGACGTGGGGAGAGTAAGCGAAGGAGGAAGTGAGAGAAAAAGAGATGGAGGGATAGAGAGAGAGAGGACAGCAGACAGACAGCATACCCAATGTTCAGGGTAAGGAAAAACGAGGTAATCGGGAATCCATGGTCCATGGCCGTTTAGCCACGGAATGGGAGCCATCTGCATATACATTACTGTACCTCCAAAGCCATATGAACACACAGGTGTGCACATACTCCCAGTGCAATGTGTGTGCGTGTCTGTGTGTGTTTGGCACCCTCAAGCATCTTATGAGCCAGCTAGGGCTCATACGATGGCCAGTGTTTCAGAACCTTTGATGTTACCATGGTGATTGATTCTGTCCCAGGTCTTATCAGACCTCACCAGACCCCCGACCCAACACCTCTATTAACCTGCTGAACACATTCACACACACATGTGCACACAAAACACACTAATAGACACCTGGGCGAGTACAGTATATCCATCCGTACATGATACACACACAGACACACACACACACACGTCTGGCCAGGTGACCATCTGGGCCACAGAGGTGGGGAGCTCCCTGAGCCCAGACTGGCACTCTCTGCTACCTATTAACCAACTAGGAGGAGGAGAGGGGAGAGAAGGAGGGGAGGTGAGAAGAGGGGAGGGTAGGGCAGGGGAGAGGCATGTGCAGAGGAGAGACAGTCTGAGGTTCTCCCTTCCTTCTGGAAGGTGAGTCCTGAACCAGAACGCTAGTTGTCCTAGTAATCTTAGTTCTCTCAGTCCGAACGGCCTACTCTCATCCTCTGTCATCTTTGATCTCATTACTGATTTCCCACATTGCCATGGAAACAGAATAGCAGACGTTTTCATGGAATCTGAAGAGAGTAGAGTCAGTTTACGTGTGAGTGCATTCCTCCAAAGAGTGTCTCAGGGTTACAAAAAGGTGACAACTAGAGACACCCCCACCGTGAATGTGAGTGTGAGCGTGACCTCACAGAGATCAGGGGTCAGAGGGCAGGGCCGGCCTAGCCCCGGGTCAGAAGGACTTTTCGCACCCTGTTGTTGTATCTGTCAATGTTGCTCCAATATGTGCCCCCTCGTCCCACACAAACACACAGCCTGTCTTCCAGTCTGACATGTCTGTCTCGATGAGACTTGTCAGACCCCCTCCCTCCCTCTTCCTCCCAGTGACAGCGTCTGTCTGGCTGTCCTTCAGGGCCCTGACGACCATCCCTCACAGAGAGGGGGGGGTTACTTCACTTCAGGCACTCCGACCATGTCAACCTTGGGCCATGGATGCGTTTATAAGTTGTAGGCTAACCTATTACAGAGGCGGATCTGTGACCATGCATGCTTCGCGTGGCTCGCATTCCAGATAGACTTGTCTAGATTTGCAGACTTGTCTAGACTGCACGCATGCGTGTGCTCATACACAAACACACAGAGAGAGAAAGAGAGAGAGACAGAGGGAGAGATGATAACAAGGATACAGGAAATTATTTGGTTATAGAGCTTTTACCTGGTGCAATCTCACGGTGTTCATGTTGGAACAGGAGATGAAATTATGAGAACGTAGAACCTGCAGCCTCTAACAGCAAGAACGACGTAGCTGAAGCTACATCACACCCTTGTGATGTGTCAGCGATCTACCTAAGTGACCTCCCCCTTGTCTGCCCCTTTTCCCCTGTGAACACCCCCACCCCCTCCCCCCTTCCTATCCCCTCTCCTCCTCTCCCTTGTCCTCTCCTTTCCTCTCCCTATCCGCTTTCTCTCTTCTACTCTCTCCCTACCTCTCTCCCTCCCCCCTCCCTCCCTCCCTCCCTCTCCCCTCTTCCTCTACCTCTACCTCCCCCCTCCAGAGTCGCCCCCGGAGCGTGCGGGACGCAGACGCAGTATGCCGGGCAGCGGGCCCGACAAGACCACGCCCGCCATGGAACCCACCGCGGCCGCCACACCCTTCAGAGTCACTGTGAGTTCACTGTGTGTGTGTGTGTGTGTCCGTGTGGCCGCGAGATGATAAATGTGCGTGTTAGATGTACAGCACCACAGAAGAGGCTGGTCTGGTCTCCAGATGGGCCTGATGCCAATCTGAAAGTCATTTACTCGAGTCCCTCCGTTTGGAATGGAGCCGTTTGCTTTGATGTGCTGCATCGACCAGCGGAACAGTTCTCCACCTTGCTGCACCTGTTCTCCTTTCACTCCAGAAACATGAACCAGCCCGACCCCCCCCCCCACACACACACACACACACACACACACTTCCACTTTGTCTGTTTATCAGCCCACTCCAGTGGTACCTCCAGGAAACAGCCCAATTAATAAGCACGGGAAATTTTGCCCCGAGTCATCAATTTAAAGCTAATTAGCGAAGTAACATTTTGCTTGCATCCATACAGACTGATAGAGGAGGCTTTCAAGTCAACTGTCGGCACACACTTGTTTACTGCTCAATTCTGTTGAAGGCGTATAGTACATACTATACATGAGGCTAGATTAGCTCCTACATACTAAACAAGGCTAGGCTAGGGCTTATAGCACACACTTTACACTGGGCTAGGTTAGCTTCTACATACTAAATAAGGTCTGGCTAGGGCCTATAGTACATACTGTACATGAAGCTAGCTTAGCTCCAACATACTAAATGAGGCTAGGCTAGGGCTTACAGTACCTACTGTACATGAGGCTAGGCTAGGGCTTACAGTACATTCATATACGGTACCTACATAGGGAGGGTGTAGCTTGGTGGCTAGAGCACTTAACTGTAGATGAAGGGATTGCATGTTCAAATCCCCCATGTACCATTTAAACCTTTAGGGTAAAACGTCAGCCAAAAGAATAGATGATTATTGTGAAAAATGCAGTTACCTAAAACCAACTCTCTTCTTTGCTGTTTCAGTGTCTAATTGTTTGACGTTTCGTACTTCCATCTCAGGGACCCACGAACAGGCCCCTCACCCTCTTTCCTTACTAGCGGCTTCTGTAAGGGTCGGATCACGGCTGGTTTACAGGAGCTGTGAGCATAATTAGCACGGCTGTGGCGCTGGCAGACTAATAAACATAGATGAATGCCAGCATGGCCTGCTTGGGCCCCCTGAAGAGTCACAAGTGTGTGAGTGTGCAGGCGTGTGCGTGCCTGCATGCCTTCAAGTCGGTGTGTGTGCCCGCGCGTGTCCGCGTGTCTGGATCTCCTGGGGTGGTGACGATGAAGTGCGTTAATAGACTGAGCAGCAGTGTTTAGCAGGGTTAAAACCACTAACTATGCAGACGTATAAAACTGAAGGGAGAACTGAAAGACTACAGGGGAGAAGTTAACAGACTTGTCTGCCTGTGCTTTACTCTAGAAAAAGGATCATGCATGCTGCTGTGCGAGTGTGTGTGTGTGTGTGTGTGTGTGTATGTGTGTGTATGTGTGTGTGTGAGAGAGAGAAAGAGAAAAAGAGAGTATGTCACGTCGGATGATGGGGTAATAGGGAAAGGAGCGGCGGAAGAATGGACCCAACCAAAGAAAGCGAGGCTGAATAGAGAAGGTGTGAGAGACTGAGAAACAGTGAGAGAGCGAAAGAGAGCGAGAGAGACGGAGAAGCAGGGAGTCGAGGAGAAAGGAGAGCCGAACTGAGATGGAGAGAAGACAGTATCGATCAGGTGTCAGTTACACGGCCCTCTGCTCTCTCAGGAGAGGACAAAACAGAGAGAAGAAAGAGGAGCGCACTGAGAAGTGGATGCGCGCGAAAAAGAAAAAGAAAAAACGATCAGGTGAAGTCATTCTGTCTTGCTTGGAGGGTCACATGACCTCCCATGGCCTTCTGGGTAGGCAGAGGGTTATAGGAGAGGTTGGATGGAGATCACAGTTTCAGGCTAGACACACGTCCACAGCACAGCAGCACCGTCAGAAATAACGCTTTAGCGTGGCTATAGCTCACCACCATTCAGTTGTGGCCATCATCTGGTCAGTTTTGGTACTGCACCCTGCCGTGTGCACTGGAATGGCCAGATTTGAATGAGGATCTTCATTTGTATGAAAGGATTGTATCTACATCCTGTCTTTCTTTCTGTCTTCCTGCCTGACTATTCATCTGTCTGTCTGTCTGCCTGTCTGTCTATCTGTCGGATTGGGGTGGAGAAAAGAGACTGAGAGACTGACAGAGACAGACAGGAGGACAAACAGTCTCTCTGTCTGTGTCCATCTGTCCACTGGTCTGTTGAACCAACCCCCCCCCCCTAATGTCACTTAGCATGGATGCAGTGTAGCATCCTAGAGAGATGGAGAAGGACTGACAGTTGGATAACTCCTTAGACAGGACGACTGACAGGCTCCATTACTCCCTTCATTTCTTACTCCATTCCAACCGGTCGTCAAACGGTCATAGAATAGCAATCCAGGTCTTTCTCTCCCTCTCTCTCTCTCCCTCTCTCTCCCCTACACTCTCTCTATTCCCCTTCTTCTGTAAGATAGTCAATTTTACATCAAAAGCACCTCTCCTTGGTTCAGAGCTAAATCTTCAGAAATCGTTCTCTCCGCGTTGCACACACACACACTTACTCATACATACACACACATTCACTCTCTCTCTTTCTGTCTGTCTCTCATCCCTGGCCAAGCAGCCTTGATCTACCCTCACCCACATTATCCAGTCATGGTCGAGCCAGGTCGAGAGGCACAGCAAGAAACAGAGCCGCCTGCAGTGGTCATGTGACGCGTGCCATTTCTCAGGCATACTGAACAAGCGAGCCCAATGTAGTGCCCCCCCCCCCCCCCCCCCACCTCACCCTAACAAGACAACTCGCTTTTACCGCTGATCGTTTTAGGCCGGATAAATAGATTGGAGTTCAAAACTGCCCTCTCATCCAGTGTCAACCCCTTCCCCCTCCTCCCAATAGTTTTTTCTGGGGGGGGAGGGGCTGGCTCGCCTATTGTCTCCACAGTTAGTGTGTCCATCTGCTCGTGTGCGTATCTATCGACTGCAGCCCACTATGTCCGGTGAAACCTTCGCAGCCCAAGTGAATTCAGAAGCGTTGCATTAGTCTGACGGCTGAGAAGCAGACTCCGTCTCTCCGTGTACGGTAAACTGGGGCAACTAGGAGACTCGACAGGAGATTGACAGCCATGTGTCATGCAAGGCTTTTCAGTTCCGCAATTCCACTCTAACACCCTGAGTAAGCACCAATGGAGGAGGCTTCCTGGACCGTGTTCAGAGCACTAGAGCCACAGACCTCTTCAAATGAAGAGAACCTCCCCAGAGCACCATCAACACATCATTTGCTGTCTTCAGGTTTGTCCGAGTGGAAACAAGGGGGATGGTGGGAGTCCATCAGGCCCCCCTTAGGCTATCAGGAACGGTGGCTAATGGGATGGACACACACCCATGTACACACACCACACACACACACACACCCATGTACACACACCACACTCACGCACCCATGTACACACACCACACACACACACCCATGTACACACACCACACATCCATGTACACACACCACACACACACACAGAAACAGTCCTGCACGCTCACACATTCACACAAGCACACATGTGTACACATATTCACACACATGCACACAAGTGCAGTATAATGTAGGAAGGAGAGACTGCATCTTTACAGCATTCCTAGCTTGCACCCATAACGCCCAAGGGGAAAACTGATTGTTCATGACATACTGTACCAAGGGTTGAACCAACTCAACTCAATGGGGGGGGGGGGCAGTCCTAATTAGCTGTCAGCCGTAGCGATGCGGGCTAATTAATGAGCCAATTGAAATTCACGGCATGTTAGCCCATGATGCTAACGCTGCTGTAACAACCTTATCGTGTTCTGTGCCGGTATCTGGAATAGGCACCCAGAGAGACGCCGTGTCCGACAACACACAAACGTGTATGCCTTCTCTGGCAGGGTACTGTTCACTGCTGCCACTCAAGGATGTTCCGAGGCAGAGTTTACTGGAAGAGTGGGAGTCAGAGAGGGAAACAGAGAGAGTCAGAGAGGGAAACAGAGAGAGTCAAAGAGGGAAACAGAGAGAGTCAGAGAGGGAAACAGAGAGAGTCAGAGAGGGAAACAGAGAGAGTCAGAGAGGGCAACAGAGAGAGTCAGAGACTGAGACAAAGAGGCGGACAGCAAGGAGTTGGAGAGGGAAACAGACAGTGAGAGAGGGAGTCACAAAGGGAAACAGACAGTGAGAGAGGGAGTCACAAAGGGAAACAGACAGTGAGAGAGGGAGTCACAAAGGGAAACAGACAGTGAGAGAGGGAGTCACAAAGGGAAACAGACAGTGAGAGAGGGATCACAAAGGGAAACAGACAGTGAGAGAGGGAGTCACAAAGGGAAACAGACAGTGAGAGAGGGAGTCACAAAGGGAAACAGACAGTGAGAGAGGGAGTAACAAAGGGAAACAGACAGTGAGAGAGGGAGTCACAAAGGGAAACAGACAGTGAGAGAGAGGAGTCACAAGGGCAACAGAACCGTGGAGAGGGGTCACAAAAGGGAGACAGACAGTGAGAGAGGGAGTCACAAAGGGAAACAGACAGAGAGAGAGGAGTCACAAAGGGAAACAGACAGTGAGAGAGGGAGTCACAAAGGGAAACAGACAGTGAGAGAGGGAGTCACAAAGGGAAACAGACAGTGAGAGAGGGAGTCACAAAGGGAAACAGAGCAGGAGTTAAATCAGGAGACACAAGGGGAGTTAGAAGGAAACTTAGAGAGAGAGTCAGAAAGTGAAACAGAGAGAGTCAAAGTGTGAGTCAGAGCGGGATTTATACAGGGAGTCAGAGACAGTATGCTTTGTCACCTGTGAGCAGAGCGTGCTTTCATTGAGACACCACGCTGAAACCAGCAATGGCGTTCCTTGCATGTTACTTTGTATCTGTGACCGTTCAGGGATAACCCTTGTCCTGCTGCAGGACTCTCTCACTCCCTCTCTATATTTCTCTTATTTTTCCTCATCTGTCTCCCTTTCTATCAATTACATACATTGCCTCGCCTCATGTCTTTCTCTAAAGGCTCCCCTTCTGGCCTGTATTTCCTCTCCATCTCTCTGTTCAGCCTCCCTCTCGCTCTCAGAGCTTAAATCCCATCAGGTCTCCTCTCCAGCTGCCCAGATCTGCTCCCCTTCTCGTCTCCACCTCTCATTTGTCGCTCCTTCTCCTCCCCGCACCTCGCTCCTTCTGTCTCCTTCTATTTCGATCCCTTCTGTTCCGTCCTCTCTGTTATTGTATTCCCATTCGCTTTCCACGAATCCCCCTCCTCTTGTTCATCGCTCTCGAGATCAGTTCTTCCTCTGCCTTTACCCTTTACGTTTTGTCTCTGCCCTTTATCATCTGCCGTCTCTACCTCTTTCTCCGCTGCTCCTCTCTGAATGAGCGAGCGTGATAGAAATGGAGCCAGGCGGACAGCCTTGTGTGGAGTGCTTGATGAACGGACTCTCATCTCTTATCTAACTCTACGCCCGTGCGTGCGTGCGCGCGTCCTTGCAACGTGTCCTCACGCGCCAAGATCTTTCATGACCTCTGCCGTTTCCCGTAGTTCCGCAAATCCGAGGATGGTCCGATGGCAAACTGAATAAGTCACACAGGGTCCAGAAGCAGCCTTAATTGGCGGTAGACTTGCCACCTCTCTTTCTATCGCTTTCTCTCTCCATCCCTCTCTGACTGTTAAATATGGTAGTGAAGTGGTCTCTCAGAGGAAGAAGTCTTTGCGGTTGCATCGATAAGGTTTGGACCTTCTCCAGCTTCAGACGACTTGTAGGAGTTGTGTGCCTGCATGCATATTCATACATTTTGATTCGCAGTCTTCAACCCCACCCGCCCACACCCGCACGCCTTGTAGTGCGTTGTGTTGTCTGGTCTCACACTAAGGTTTTTTGGGTGCAGAGTCTATGTGTGTTTGTTTATGGGTGTGTGTGTGTGTGTGTGTGTTTGTGTATGCGTATCTCAACACACTACAATTTACAGTGACACCATTCAACATACAGTCAATTCCTCCATCCAACAATCAACACTTTCAATTCGATCCGTTCCTATCCTGCAGGCCCGAGACCAGTCTATGTGATCATCTTAAAGCATCACTAATTATCACTACTGTGTTTTTTACTGATAACAACTTAACAGGCATTAACCACAGGTGCAGTTCTAGCAGACTGTTATTGGTCTGACTGTGTCTGCGCTACTGCGTTTCCCATCTTGAGACAGATTGAGAGCCCTTAGTGTGCATTCGGAGCCGTCAGGCTTATTATGACTTTACGAAACCTCTCTGTCTTCCCCTGTTTTACACAGCGTGTCTCCTTCTTCCTCTACCTCCTCTTCTCTCTCATCCACAGCGACGGAATCAGATTTTAAAGTTTAACTAACTTGGGAGCTTTTGCCCTTTTTCTCCTTCAAACTTGCTGTCTTTCTCTTGTCCTCTCCTTCCTTCTCTCCATTTGACTCTCTCTTTATCCTTAGTTTATTCTCTCCTGATGTCAGTTGGTAGTTTCCATGGGAACGTCTTGGTACTTGCGGGAGACTCGCAGGGGCTGCGGTTGTCACACACACACACACGCACACACCTACACAGACAGGGTGATACACACACCTACTCAGACACAGTGACACACACACCTATATACTAGACACGGTGAGACATACACAGACACACAATGAAATAGTCACGTGGGAGATGGTTGATTTGAACGGAAAGTTTAGTGAGAGAAAAGTGAATGGAAAGATATTGTTCAACGTTGTTTTTTTTACAATGTGTTTTCTTTACGGGGTGTGTGTCTATTGTCAGTGATGGTCCCTGCCCTTGTCACCTATCCCTGTCACCAGCCCCAGGTCCCACCCCAGCCCCCACCCCGCGCCACCTCCATCCTGCCCCCATCCCTGCCCTTGTCTCGGCCCTTCTCTCTGCTCCCTGCTCCCTATCCTCTTCCCCGTCTGGTCTCTCACAGTTGCACCTCTCTACTCTGAGAAGAGCCATCGGCAGGTCAATATCACTCTGTCTCTAATGGGAATATCCATACTACTTCATCTGCTGGCCTCAAACTCTAATGCTTATTGATAGCGACAGGGACAGTGCGGTGTCTCTCTCTTAATCTGTGTCTCTCTTTCTCTGCATCCAGGGGTTTCTGAGTCGGAGGTTGAAAGGTTCGATCAAGCGGACCAAGAGTCAGCCGAAGCTGGACCGCAACTCCAGCTTCAGGCACATCTTGCCTGGCTTCAGGAGCGTTGACAACGAGAGGTAGGCACCCGGTAACGCCTGCGTGCGTACACTTGCACACACGCACACGCTGTGTGTTACTTGTTACGATTTGCTTGGGTTTTACGTGCGTCACTGACGACTGACTGGAGGCCGGTGTTGACTGCGTTTGTCCACGTTCGTTCTTCGACCCGCAGGTCGTTCTGTCTGCTTCTTGGTTGTTTCACAGTGCACACAAACATACCCCTGAACACGCACACACATTGCATATTCCTATACACACTGCTGCCGTGCATTTACTCTTCTGCTGTGGATGTGATTTTGGTGTGTGTGTATGTATGCGTGTGTGTGTATGTGTGTATGTGTGTGCGTGTGTGTATGTGTGTATGTAAGTGTGTATGTGTGTGTGTGTGTGTATGCTGCCTCTGCTGATATGAACCTAGCCTCTTTGTGATTTATGGGTAGTTGTCTGACATCTTTCTAGGGACCAGTGTTTCAGTTTATATGGTCTGTCTCCACCCTGGCATCTGTCCAACCTCCTCTCTCTCCATCCTGGTATCTCCTCAACCTCCTCTCTCTCCATCCTGGCATCTGTCCAACCTCCTCTCTCTCCATTCTGGTATCTCCTCAACCTCCTCTCTCTCCACCCTGGTATCTCCTCAACCTCCTCTCTCTCTCTGCCTCACTATTGGTTCTCCATGACCAGAACACAGGATAGGCTGATTCTCACAGATATCAGGGGATTATTCCAGAGCCTAACCCGAAACTCTGAGTTGATTTACCCTCAGATAGGAAACTCTGACGTTGGAACTCCAATACTAGGATCCACTATGGCACCCAGCTCCAAAAACATCCTCCTACTTCACCCCTACTTGAGTTTGAAGTGTTAATATGTGCTTTTTGTCAACCTGAGTGCCTATTTTGTAAAACATCGACATGGCTGCAGCAGCGAAAGAGAGACAATTCGTGTCGGAGACAATGGCTGGCCAAGACAGTGCATGCATTTCAATGCGGTAGCCAGTCCCTACGTGGAACATCTAACCACACTGTCCATTAATATCCCAGACCCACCAGATCCAGGAAGCAGCATGCTGCTCACAGGTGAACACTCGCTGTTGAATGTCTGCGTCGTCAATAAAGAAGACCGAGTTAAATGTCAGCGATTCGTCTTCATTTCAGAGCTGAGACGCCTTTCGGTCGGTTCTGAGTGCACGCAGTGTAACGTTAGCGATGTAAGAGCTGAGTATGTTGCTAAGATGAATTACGTTTTGGGCTGAAAAATGCATTTGTGTAGGTATTCATCAGGGAATTAATGCAGATCATATGGCAGTTTTATAATCCTCTCCCGGCGTTAGGCTGAGCTAATTAAATTGGCTTTGAAATTGATCGGTTGACCCAGGAGAGGACAGCCCTTGTCTGCCAACTGTGCGAGGTGGGAGGGATAGGGAGAATTGCCTGGTTTATTAAAAGACCTGCCAGCAAGCAGGTTAGGTTCACAGAGTGAGTTACCATGGACACTGACCCACAGTTTTTCCATTAGCTCTCTTTCCGGAAGGGGCAACCCGGAGTTTACCACTTCTCAGGAGCTTAACCAACCTCCAGGTTTTCACTCGAACTCGCGTTCTTCTAGACCACACCCCCCAGGAGCGTCACTACTAACTACAACGATCGCTGTTACAAGCTGACATGCCTGTGCTAGGGCCCAATAGTGGCTGAACTTCTTCTGAAGGATGAAGTTCTTTGGTGTCGACCGCAAACTGTTGCTTCTCCTCCCCCACCCCCTCCCCACACCACCCCCACCTCCCACCCACCCAACCCCACCCACCCCGCCGCTGTAGTATCCTGGGGTTGGGGCATCTGAGCCTGGTTTGGTCATCTCAAGTCTTAATGACCTATTAGCTGATCACTTGGTCCCCAGCACTGAGAATGTTCCACAGATGTTCTTTTTTTTTTTTTTGGAAACCGGAAGCCTTGATCTTTCTCGGG
>BROE01000012.1:2434647-2459647 GCA_036571765.1 Plecoglossus altivelis
CCTCCCTCCCTCTATCTTCTTGTCTCCCTCCCTCCCTCTATCTTCTTGTCTCCCTCCCTCCCTCTATCTTCTTGTCTCCCTCCCTCCCTCTATCTTCTTGTCTCCCTCCCTTGCTCTCTGTTGGACAGTGAGCTGAGTAAATATATATCTGTGCTCTGTGTTTTTCCACTGATAAAGCGCTCATGACAGCAAGCAAATAGTGGACAGTAAATTGGACCAGCCAGGACGTCTCTTATCAGCCACAAAACATCACAGAAACAGACATTCTGCAGCTCACACACACATACACACACACACACACACACACACATGGAAATCATAAACAGAATTCTCGTGACCCAGCCTCCATTGGCAAATTCTAAACATCATGTAGAAAGAATCCTTTGGAGACACACACACACACACACAGTCACACGCATACACACACCAACATGGACACACTCGCGCAATAACGCTCAAAACATCATATTATATAAAAATGCCACTGTTGAATCACTCTCTCTCACAGACACACACATACGTGCACGCCCGTCAAACAAGTCCTATTAGAGTTGGTGACGATTCTTTCGCTTGCATCCCTGGGGGATCCTGCTGAGGTGGACATGCGGAGCAGCTGGACCGCTGAAATATTCATCACAGTTATCAGGACAGCAGGCACAATGGATCATGTAGGCTAGAATGTAAGCACACACACACACCACAGACGGTGACCTACTCCCTCAGGAACGGTGATGGCGGACGCTGCAGAAAGATTTGTTGTGGTGTGTGTGTGTGCTCCCGCCGGTGTGTGTGTCTCTTGCGGTATTCTTGTGTATTCATTCGCGCGCAGGTGTGCCCCACTCATCCACGACACTTCATAGAACGAATCGTTCCCAATCTGACAGATGCCAGCAGCCATACAAGCACCTGCCGCAAGCCTCTGGGTTCCACAAGACTGTGAAAGCCTTTATCGGTGCTTCCTAACAAGTCGCAGAGTGGGGGGAGTGCATGCGTACGTACATGTGAGCGCGGTGCGTACCTGCGTGTATGAGCGTCTAGACGCCTGCCGTGCCTGAACCCTGGCAGGAGGTCTCCGACGGAGGTGCAACGACAAAAGGAAGTCGCGGGTCAATCCTCACAGCCGATTGGCTCTCTGTAGCTGCTCCATAGCCTGCTGCACTGTCAGCTGTTACTAGGACACTAAGAGACAGAGGAGGCGAGAGAAGCTTGTCTGACAGGAGGCGGCTGTGCAGAGAACAGGAGGTTCTGACTGCCAGAGATGGAAAAACACGACTGAATACTATTCCTCTGTATGTAAAATGGCGGCCATCTTACTCAGCGGTTTCTACTGGATCCATCGTGTTTTGAACGTTTGAATGTATCCTTTGCCAGTAATCAACATGGCTGTTTGTGTCTTCACATTGCATCATGCCTGGTTTAGCCCTGTGTGTGTGTGTGTGTGTGTGTGTGTGTGTGTTGAAAGGGCTGGTGTAGGGGTGTAAGTTTGTTATCATGCAAGGTTGTCCCTCTCTTCTCTCATCATTAAACAAGCTAGTGGCACTTCGGTCCAGCCACGTGTGCCTATTTGGTGCTCGGCACTGAATGAAGTCTAATGTTCTGTGTGTGTTTGCGTGTTTGTGTGTGTGTGTGTGTGTCTGTGAGAGGGTGGGGGTGTGGGTGTTGCAGTGATTCAATAATGAGTTATTAAAGAGTAAACATATTGCCTATGTGTGTGTAATGGATCGTGACTGATGTTGACAGTGCAGTCTGCAGGGCCTGCTGGGCTCACAGTGAACTGACACACACACTCACCCACACATACGCACACCTAAATGCACCAACGTACACAGCACATCCACAAGCACATACACATAAGCAGGCGCACACACACATTGCATAAACACATACACACACAAGTCTACGCATATTTTATGTGTATTGGTATTCCATTCATTTGTGATTAAATAAATCAAGACAGTGACACTCCATCGTCATCACCACCACCATTCAGGAATTACATCACACCACTTTCTCTATGTTACTTTACCTCACCTCTGCTTCTCCTCCCTTCTCCTTCTCCTCCCTTCTCCTCTCCTCTCATTCTCCTCCCTTCTCCTACCCTCTCCTTCTCCTCCCTTCTCCTCCCCTCTCCTACTCCTCCCTTCTCCTACCCTCTCCTTCTTCTCTATTCTCCTCCCCTCTCCTTCTCCTCCCTTCTTCTAATCTCTCCTTCTCCTTCACTCTCCTCCCCTCTCCTTCTTCTCCCTTTTTCTCCACTCTCATTCTCCTCCCCTCTCCTTCTCCTCTCTTCTCCGCCCATCCCTCCATAACAAGATCACACTTCTCTGCTGATGTTTGTAATCTTTGTGTCCTCGATTGATTGGATTAAATAGACTAATTATTTGTTTGCCCAGGGGCGGAGTCCTCGAATCATCCATCTGTTCTCAACCAATCAGATGGCAGTAAATCTAACCTTACCAGTCGCATTGTGGACAGATGTACAGGTGTGCGGGTGTTTATATTTGTTTGCGTGATGCAATGAAATCTTCATTTAGGCTGGCCCTTATCCTTGGAGACATTGAGTGACTTTCCATGTGCAGCTTGTTCACAGAGAACAGACAATAAGATCCCTCCATGCTGTCTTTCATTTGGGGCGATGAGTCATTTTACACAGACAAGCTGGGAGCTGTAAGTCACTTACACACGTGCATACGCACACACGCACTCTGGGTTGAGCAAAAGAAGTAAGAGAGGCATAGCTGTACCCCAGCTAACAGAGTCCTCCTCACACACACGCAGCACGCACGGCTCAGAGTTTGTGTCTCTCTCCCTTCCCCTCTCTCTTCTCCCTCCCTCTAGCCGATCCACATGGTCAGTAGTCAATCCCTGAGGCCTGCTGTCGCTGCTCTGTTCCATGTCCAGGGCGTTAGGAGATTCAGCAAGGACTACTCAGAGGTGTTAAAGACGTCAAGGGAGGAAGAAGATAGGAAGGGAAGAAGCGGATGAGGAGGAGGCAGCGAGGGAGGAAACACAAGGAAAGGAAAGAAAGAGAAGGAGGATGGAGGGAGGATGATGAGGTAGAGGGTGAGAAGAGGCAATCCAGAACGGGAGTTGCTTGAGATCTGTGGAATGTGTGTGTCGGTATGTGTGTGTTTGTATGTGGTTGGTGGTGGATGTGTTATGATTGTGTGTGCGCGCGGTGTGTGTGGGAGGGTGGGCCGGGGTGAGCGTGGCTCAGCTCCTGTTGCGGAAGTATCAATCCGCAAAACCAATAAACTGATGACATTTCAGGTTATTAAATTCTGTCAATCTTTTCCAGGTGGTCTCATTGTAATATACAGGACGGAGGCTTTCTTCTTCTCTGTCTCCCTGCCACTCATCCCCTCTCTTTATCTTGGTGCTCATCCCCCCATCATCCCTCCCTCTTCTCTCTCCACCCTCTACGCCAGTCCTTTCTCATCCACCCATTTCTGCCAGCATCCTATTTGGGAGAAAAAAAATCCATTCTTCTTTCCTAACCCCACTCTTTTTATGTTCCCCTCATCCCCTCTCTCTCCCTCTGGGTCCTTGCGAGTGCTGTTTTATAACCTCACGGCCTCTCCCACTCCACCCGCCTTCCTCTCGGCGCTCTCGTCTCCCTCCCTCTTGTTCTCATCTCCCTCTGCACTGACCATTTGCCTCTATCCCACTCTGGTGTGGTCCTTCCCCTTGTTTCGGCTTTCATCTGCATCTTATTTCTCCCAGGCTGGCTACGCGTTGTTGCGTGAAATGTGCGTGCTAATACTGTCTCTGTAGCGTCTGTCTTTGAAATAAACTTATACACACCAGCCCATTTTAAATTTTTGTATTTTAATTCTTACGGTTGTACTTTTTGTTGTGTTTGTGGGTGGTGGTGTTGTTGTGTTGCCTTGCGTCATTTATCAGTTTGTTATTGTGGGAGTCTGGGCGGCTCTGGTTTCGCCTCGCTACATTAAGCCCAATACAGTGCTCACAGTCCTGTCCCCAGACACCGTCCCCCAAACCTCCCTTTCTCTCCCCCTCCCCTTCCATCCTGCACCCCCCCCCACTCCACCCCTCCTCCCCCTCTCCACACCGGTGACTTTCCAACGAGGACAAATAAAGGATCTATTCTCTATCCATTCCTTCCTTCCTCTCTCTCTCTCTCTCTCTCTCTGTCTCTATCTCTCCAGCACCTCATCCATTTCCCATCCTCCCCTCACATTCTGACCCTCTTTCTCCTTCATCAATGTCATCCCTCCGTTCCACCATCCCTCCATCCCTGCCCTCTTCTTCAGAGGGTCAAGGAGAAGTAGAGATCAGAAAAGGACAAACAGATCGATGACTCACCATCGTCATGGAATCAACAAGCGCACACAGATGCTCCTGTATTTCCTATTGAATGCTGAAACCCTCCCTTCTCCAGTTTGAGCATGATGTGTGCTGAGGAATCAGTCAGTCAGTCAATGTGTTTGCTCATGCATTCACTCATTCATTTTTTGCTGTTGTGCATCGATCGACAAAACAACACACTCGCGCGATCAGGATTTCATTCGGCAGTGTGAACTCACACAGCCCTTTCTCTCTCCCTCTCTCTCCCTCTCTCTCCCTCTCTCTCCCTCTCTCCCTCTCTCTCTCCCTCTCCCTTTCTCTCCCTCTTTCTCTCTCTCTCTCTCNTCTCTCTTAAGCGTGAGACTGGGTCGGGGCCAGTCCGACACCTTGGCTCAGACAGCCTCTCACCAGTGTACAGCTCTCCCTCTCCTCTGGCTGTCCACCAATAAACACATAGCTCTTACTTCCCCCACACACACACCCCCACCCCCCTGATGGCCCACCAATCAACTAACGGCTTTCATTCCTGTCCGGACACCTAAAACATTGCGGTTGTTTGAGTTGTCGTTGTCGTGGATGCATCATCTGACTTCTCTGTCGGCCATCGTGGAAGACGTCCTCTACGCTGGTGTACGTTTCCGTGCCAGCTGGCCACAAGGCTGAGGGACTAATATGAGTCGCTTCACGACTCCATTTCCTCCAGTCAAACAAGGAGGGGCTGGCCCTTCACCGAGACCAGAAAGAAAAAGCCCCCTCTTTCCCAAGTTGCAATGAAGGCTACTTCCTGTCAGGCTGCTGACTTCCTGGGCGTCACGGTGTATTAATAGACCTCCAGGCACGGCGGCGGTGCAGACGTGACAGCTACGGCTTACTCATGGAGGAGTGTTATTACTTAGCTGTCGTTAGCCTCCGCAGGGACCAACGCGAACCGCACAGGTTACGCACACGCACGCACGCACGTTAAAAACCCAAACCAAACCACCCCACTCTTCACCCTCATCAGCCCCACCCTCAGGTGAAATATGGCGCTGTTGTCATAGAAACAAAGCAATCCGAGTTGGTTCCTTCACAGCTTTATGGCCTCTAATACATTTACCAGGTGATAAAGCAATTTTTTATGATTTTTAAAGATTTCCGTCCTGTGGTTATCTTGCAGCAGGTGTGTGTGTTTGTGTGTGTGTGTGTGTGTGTTTGTGTCTTGTGTGACTCATCGCTAGAATCCCACAAGCTTGCCGGGAGCTAATAGGGCAGGGACCAGGCTTAGGGATGAGGCTGTGTCTGGAAATTGGACTGGTTTTGGGCTAGCGTTGGGGCTAATGCTAGGACTATGGATTGTATTTGCAAATCCTAATGTGAGCCAATGGCAGGGGCTAGAGATAGATAAATAGAGACCGGGAGAGAGAGCGAGAGCGAGAGAGAGAGAGAGGGGGGGGGGGTAGGAAGATAGAGGAAGGCAGAGGAAGAGCAGTGTGCTGATGGTCTTTGTGTAAACCATCCATGGCAGGATCTGTAGAGGAGTCAACCTGACCTGTGTGCTGAATACTGAGCACACCATCAAAGCAGCCTCACCAATGGCCTCTTAGAGGCCTGCAGAAGGGAGATACACTCTCTCTCTCACACACACACACACACACACACTCTTTCTCTCTGTCTCTCACACACATGCGTTCTCTGTGTCTCACATGCACACACGAAACTCACGTGTCGGAACCGAGATGGATAGAGGAGGACGGAGAGACTATCATTAGACTCAAGCTGACACGTTTCGCTCCCGGTCCAGAACTTTCCTCGTTTCACAGAGCGAGAGAAAGAAAGAGAGACAGAGAAGAGCAAAAAAGTAAAAGAGCGGAATAGAGAGAGAGGGGGGGGGAATTAAATGAGCTTAAAGAAGCGGAGGGTTCAGTAAGAGAATGTTGGTAGCCCAGACTGGAGAGGTGGATTGTGTGTGTGTGGGTAGGGGGGCTGCTGCCACCATGGAGATTTAGGGGGTCTGATGGTGTTAGGGAGTGCCATCTGGGCTGTCAGGTCTGGTGATTTCTCCACCAAATGTGTGTTTGTGTGTTTGAGACAAGAAGAGAAAACCCAGAGCAAAGAGAATGAGAGATGGGGGGGGGGGGCCGCGGGGGGGAGAATCAGGAGGGGGGTGCGAGAATCAGGAGGGGGGTGAGAGAATCGGAGGGGGTGCGAGACGGAGACAGTGGGGGGAGAGAATGGTAGGGATGGAGCGAGCGAGAGAGAGAGAGAGCAAGAGATAGAGAGGGAGAGAGAGAGAGAGAAACTCACCACCGCTCCATTGGTGCTGGCTGACCTAGATACAGAGAAAACATTTTTTAAACAAGGTGCTTGTTTGACTGCAGTGTTTACTTCTGTTGATTTCGCCTCGCTCTCCCCTCTCTCTCTCTCTCTCTATGATTCCTCTCTTGTCTCCTTTGCTCCCCTCCTTTTTCCCTTCCTGTCCTGCAATCTCTCCCTTGCCCTCCCCCCATTCCCTGTCCTGACCTTTTCTCCCTCTTCTCCCCTGTCCTCTCCTATCGTCTCTACCCCTCCCCCGTCCTCTCCTGTCCTCTTCGCCCCTCCCCCGTCC
Source organism: Plecoglossus altivelis (assembly GCA_036571765.1). Lineage (NCBI taxonomy): Eukaryota > Metazoa > Chordata > Actinopteri > Osmeriformes > Plecoglossidae > Plecoglossus > Plecoglossus altivelis. The sequence goes on from BROE01000012.1 coordinate 2,441,540, forward strand.
TCCCCCGTCCTCTCCTGTGAGACTGCAGACGTTAGCCTCGGAGTCCTAGCCTGGTCACCACGGCAGAAAAGCAGAACGGACACATGTGAGACATCAGCTGATAGGGAGCGAGAGAGCGATAGCATGGCAGAGTTGCAGTGACAGAGAGAGAGAGAGTGAGAGAGAGATAGCATGGCAGAGTTGCTGTGACAGAGAGAGAGAGAGTGAGAGAGAGATAGCATGGCAGAGTTGCAGTGACAGAGAGAGAGAGAGTGAGAGAGAGAGAGCATGGCAGAGTTGCAGTGACAGAGAGAGAGAGCATGGCAGAGTTGCAGTGACAGAGAGAGAGAATTAGCATGGCTGAGTTGCTGTGACAGAGAGAGAGAGAGTGAGAGAGAGAGAGCATGGCAGAGTTATAGTGACAGAGAGAGAGAGATAGGGAGAAGACAGCTTTGTCCGTGACCTTTTGGTGTAAAGTTCAGATCTGTAATCTGGACATACACAGCATCCCGTAGCACCCTCTCAGATGCCACCAAAAAGGCCTTCCCTCCCGGCCCCCCTCCCGGCCCCCCTCCCGGCCCTCAGCGTCCTAAAAATGCCATTCAGCCTGCATTAGGATTCTAGAAGTGTTTTGACCGCTACGGTGAGAATCATAAAAAGTCTGGGGGTTTTTCTTGACTGGCGCTTTGCTTGAGTGTTTGTTCGGCGGAAAGGTGTCGCCTGTTACCAACCCATGCACACACACAGATACGCACCACTCCCCTCTCCCCTCACTCCACCATTAGATGAGGTCATTTAAGACGTGTTGATGGTGTAGATTCATGACCCCAGCCACTTGTCCTTGGTGCTCTCCATTTCCTCCTCCAGACCCCCTACTGTCATCCTACCCCCTCCCCAAGCCCCACAACCAGCCTCTGCCTCCCCCCTGGCCCTAGCTGCATCATGCCCCAACCCCACGGTCTTAGCCTTGATGCTAACTAAGCCCACAGCCCATCTATTAGTCATATGCCTAGCCCCAGTCCTAGCACATGCCTCAGCTTTGGTAGTAGTCTTGGCCCCAGCACCAGTCCCAGCCCCAACACTAGCGCTAGCCCCAGTCTAAATCATAGTAATTGTCCTAACCCTCAGCCTTAGTCCCAGCCCTCAATCCCCAGCCTCATCCCCAGCCCCCAGGCAACAGCAGTGTTCCTGGGAGGCAGGCTGTAGTCAGGACAAAGAGCACACACTCCCACTGGATAAACAAGGGGTAGGGCCAATTCAGGCTGCGCCACACGCACACAGACACGCACACACACGCACACACGCACACAGACACGCACACACAGACACACACCTCCCTGTGCGTGTAGAGAGAGGGAGGGAGGGAGGGAGCGCAGTCAATCACACCGAGGGGGAGAGGGAGCGAGCGAGAGAGAGAGAGAGAAAGAGAGAGAGTGCACGATTGGATGGAGGAGAGAAAAGGCTGCAAGATCGCCTCACACGGAGCATTGTTTGCAGGCACACTTACGGAGAGAGAGAGAGAGCGCGAGCGAGAGGCAAAGGCACAGCGATAGAGGCAGGCTGTGTCCCATTTGAGAGAGGGCACCGGAAGTAGGGCAGCTCTCAGCCGACAGAGGGAGAGCTAAACCTGAGGGGAGAGAGAGACAGGGAGAGCGCGTCAAAACAGCCGGTCTCCTCCCCTCTCCTCAAAGCGGCAGCAGGGAGAGTGAGAGAGCACGAGGAAGAGAAGGAGGAAGAGCGCCACAGGGGGGGAAAAGAGAGGAACGGAGCGCCGCGACAGAGGGGAAAATGGTGCTCTGAGAGCGCCGGGCTCCGCACTCCTCTGCTCCTTCGCCTTCGTTCGTTTGGCAGCGGCTCAGCCTCTCTCTGCTCTGCTACTCTCTATCGACCTGTCAGCCAGCTGATTGTTCTGTGGAATTCTTACCATGCCTGGTGAGTCCTGTCTAGTCTTTGACCGGTCCTTCACCATTCATTGCGTGTGTTCATGTGCGTGTGTTCATGTGCGTGTGTTCATGTGCGAGTGAGAGAGGGTGTTTGTTGATTGCAAAGCAAGGAGGGATTTTTTTTGTAATCATGGAAAGACACTGTGCCAGCTACACTGTCATGTTCCCACATGTGCTCCCTCCTGCCTGCTCTCCTCTCTGCCCCTCTCTCCTCTCCTCTCTCCCTCTCCTCCCTGCTCTCTCCTGTCTTCTTTCTCACTTCTTCCCGCTACCCCCGTCCTCTCCTCTCCCTCTCCTCCTTGTCTTGTCCTCCTCTGCTCCCTCCCTCGTCTTCCCTCTCTCCCGGTCTCTCTCTCCCCCTTCTCTTTCTGAGGATGCAGGTGAAATATACTGCCTCTACTCTGAACAAAATGCTCTGGCTGTGCTGGAAAATACAGGCAAGCGGGTTCACCAGAGCCCAAACAGTAGCCCTCAGCAACCCAGTCAGCTGCAGGAGTTAGGGGAGCGCTCTGGCTGTTGCTGTTTGTTATGGTTTGTTTTTTCTCTCTTCCAGAACCAGCTCTTGGGTTCTGAACTACAGGCGCTACTGGACACAGCTTGCGAGGTAGACAGTGCCAGCAGGGAGGCTGTGAGGCAGCCAGAGAGGCAGGAAGGCTGAGAGGCTGCCAGGGAGAGAGGGAAGTGAGGCAGATGGAGAGGTGGGAAGGCTGTGCGAGGCGGCAAGAGAGGCAGGGGCTGTGAGGCAGTGTGCCTGGCAGGTAGCGTTGTGACTTGGCGTGATGCGGAGCGAGATCAGCGCGCTGGTCTCCAGAGTTCAGAGGGAGGTTGGGGTGCCGGGGGGTTGATCCAGGAGGCACTCCTGCGTTTGCTGTGCAAGAGAAGAAGAGAAAGAGGGCGGAGCAGGAGAGAGCCTCTCTCTTCTAGTCAGAGAGCTGACCAAAGCTCTATTACTTGGATGGACAGGATCGATGTCTGGGGTTTTGAAAAGAAATGTTTTAAGTGCAGTAGAGCGCCCAGTGTGTGTGTGTGTGTGTGTGTGTGTGTGTGTGCGTGCGTGCATGTGTGTGTGTGTGTGTGTGAGAGAGAGAGAGATAGAGGGAAGGAGGGAGGTGGGAAGAGCGTAGCCAGGGGATGTTACAGTAAGGTCTTTGGAGGAAGTCGTGGCTGTTAATGGCAACAGTAACCCACAACACACCCAGACAGCTCATCCAGGAAACAGAGTTAAACTGATGCCATTAAGAACTCATTCGATTACGATGGGATTGTGAGGCCTGAAAAACAAGTCCGGGCTACTCTTTGTTTTTGTGGAGATGCTAATTTTCTTCCAGTGCGTGCGTGTGTGTGTCAGAGATGTGCTAAGATGAAGGTGGTTACACCATGTGAGAAGGTCAGAAGATTCTAACAGGATGCAGACACTAGATTATCACAGTATCTGTGTGTGTGTGTGTGGTTGTGTGTGTGTGTGTGTGTGTGGTTGTGTGTGTGTTTACTTCTGAACATGCCCAGTTTAGTCCTGCTAACCCCAGTGAAGTGCAAGAACAGAGAAAGAGAGAGAAGGAGAAAGGGAACTCGCTCCAGACGAGCCTCAGAGTAATCTTCACACCCTGACACATCCGCGAGGAGACAGAGCGAGCGCGGGACGGAGGGACGACAAAGCCACAAAGGGGAAAAAAGATGAAAGAGAGGAGAGCAGGGAGGCGCGGACGGCATGACGTGCGCGTGTAACGTGGCATGCGCGCGCGCCAACGTGTCGACATGCCGTGAGAAAAGACGAGAGATATAGACGTCGTCCGATGACGGGAAATCATTCGCCATCTCCCTCGCTCCGTCTCCCTCGTCCTCCCTCCCTCCCTCCCTCCGCTCGCTCGCTCTCTCTCCCTGTAATTACTTTGTCATAGCTCATCTCGCTCATGCCCATTGATTTCCAGAGAGTTGATGAAGCAGAGCCTAGCACTGCACTCTGGGCTAGACTAAGGAAGGAGGTCGGCTCCACCCCAGGGCCACTTTGCAGGGGTCACAAATCCACTCTGGTCCCTGGGGGAGGGGACAGAGGGGCAGCCTTGGGGTCCGGGAGTTCAGAGCCGCACACACGCACGCACACGCACACCAGTGAGAAATGAGCTGTTGGGGAAAGGATTCGGAGCAGACTGAAACTGAAGTTTAGATGCAGCCTTTGGATGGGCTATCAGACAGACTGAAAGACAAGCATGCAGACATGCAGGCAAATAGACAGACAGACATACATCATTTATAACAGTTTAGCTATGAGTCACATTCTCTTCTGCTTCCCCCTGTCTGTCTATGTCAGTCTTTCTCTCTCTCTCTCTCTTTCTCTCTCACTCTCTCTCTCTCTCTCTCTCTCTCTCTCTCTCTCTCTCTGGCTCTCTTTCTATGGACCCCAATCTGGCTCCCCTCTCTCTTGTGGAGCTGAACAGCCCTGAGTTACGCCTCCCTCCGACACTTCGCCCGCTCTGCGAGAGCCGTGCCGACAGCACGGCGTCATCCAACGATCCCCTCTGCTCTGCTTTTAATCCCCCCTCCTCCTCCTCCCTCCTCCTCCGTGAGTGGCTGAAAACAGGAGAGGCATCTGCTTCGCCATGAAGCGGAGTTGTGCATCGTCAATAATTAAATCTCTCCCACCCGCCTGAAGGCGAGCAACGAGAGTCAACAGGGGGAGAGGGAGGCAGCGTGGCGTGTGTGCAGACGCGCGTGGTGCGCGTCAGAGACAGGGAGTGCGAGAGGGGGGGAAAGATAGGGAGCGGGGAAAGAGCGATAGACAGAAACTAGGGACACAGAGAGAGAGAGAGAGAGAGAGAGAGAGAGAGAGAGAGAGAGAGAGCTCACGCCATATCAGCCCTAGGCCGGGCACACTCTCTTCCAGAATTGATGCTGTGCGTCTGTTTTATCTGACTGGGTGATTCTACAGTAAGCTGCTTTAGAGAGAGAGAGAACGAGAAAGAGGGGGAACGAGAGAGAGAGAGGGAGAGAGAGAGAGAGGGAGAGAGAGAGGGAGGGAGGGGCACAGCTAATACAATTGCTGAGGCAGAAGGGATGCTATTATGCAAGAGTCAAACAGTCCAATCTGGTGGAGGGATAGAGGGAGGAGTGGGGTAGATCAGAGAGATATAGTTTACTCTCATTACCTCACCTTGTCTCTACATCTGTCATTCCTGGTTGGTGTTGATGGTGTGGTGTGGAGTGGAGTGATGATGGAGAGAATAAAGGATGGACGGTGGAGGAAGGGGGGGAGGAGGAAAAGGGAAGGTGCGTAGGATTAAAGAGATAGGAAAGGTAGAGGGGAATGTGGGGTGAGGGGTATGGGGTATGGGAGAGCGGGGAAGGAGGCGGAGTGGACGTGTTTGTAGAGAGGGAGGGAGGGATGGAGAGAGAGAGAGAGAGAGAGAGAGGGAGGGAGGGATGGAGAGAGAAAAGGGAGGGATGGAGAGAGAGAGTGAGTGAGGGATGGTAAAAGGGATGGAGAGAGGGAGGGAGGGAGGGATGGCTGGAGAGAGGGAGTGAGGGATGGAGAGAGGGAGGGAGGGAGGGAGTGATGGAGAAAGAGAGAGCGAGAGAGTGAGGGATGGCAAAAGGGATAGAGAGAGGGAGGGAGTGAGGGATGGAGAGAGGGAGGTTGGCCAGATGTGATCAGCTGACATCGCTCATGCAATGATCTACTCTCTGACTCGGAGGAGAAGGGAGAGACGGACAGCACGTATGGACAGAAAGCAGGGGCAGCTGTCTGTGGTCCTGAGAGATGATGTTCTTGTGACTACATCTTTGTTGTCCAACTCTAATGTGCCACACGTTCCCTGCCCCTCTTTCACCGACACGGCCTTACAACGCGCTCACTAGTGAAAAGGTTGTCCTCCCTCTCCCTCCCTCCCTCCCTCCCTCGCGTCTCCTTCACTCCATCAGTCAGTATGAAGAAATGATTGATTCGGTAAATTGGGGTCCTGTTTGCTTGTGCCGGAGGCCTGCAGGAACTTGTCTGGAATGTGTTTGCTCTGTGATGATCTTTCTCCTTTTCTTTCCCCCTCCCCTCTTCTCTCTCTTCCTCCCTCCTCTGCCAGAGGCTGTGCTGCGTTACAGGTTAGCTTTTAGGGGTTGGCGGCAAAGGCTTAAGAGCTCTCCTAGGGGACCCCCACACACACAGACTATCCCACCCTGCACACACACAAGCACACACTCCTCCTCCTCAGCGCTGACCACAGACTCTTCCAGTCTACCTTGTAAACTGACCCCATTAGACCTCCTCTCCCACGTGCTATTGCTGCACCGGAGAGTAGTTTGTTCCATCTATACACACACGTACACGCACACACACACGCACACACACACATACTGTGCACACATACACACACATACTGTACATACAGTCCATGGGTGAGGCTGGGCAACCTTCATTCTGAATGTGAATCTTTTTCTCTGCTTTCTGACACTATAGGCGGTTCAGTGATTCAGGGGTCAAATCTACCCTCAGCGGCAGTCATGGGGGGAGGTTGTTGCATTCATTGCTCACACAGATTTTTGCCAACAGAACAAAACAAAAAAAAAGATTATCATTCGGTTTTATTTTGCACTTGGGGATAAATCATTAAATCCTATTTCGTGGGATTTGGGAATGGTTGATTTTCCTCATTTTTGATTTATGGTAGTTGGATAATGTAGAAGTCGGACACGAGCACAACCTTGGGTTTTTTAAGATACATTTTTGTTGGTATTTCTTACCGACTGACTGTTTCTGGTCGAGATAGTGATTTAGGAGAGAGCAGGGAATGTGGGGGGAGAGAGAATGAAAGAGAGAAAAGAGAGAAAGAAAACTAGAGAGAGAAAGAGAGAGAAAAAATAGAGAGAGAAAGAGAGAGAAAGAATAGAGAGAGAAAGAGAGAGAAAGTGAGAGCGAGGGCATAACGTGGTAAAGGTCTGGGCTGGATTAGTCCAATGGGTACCCAGGTACACATTATTCTACAAAGAAACGAATGTCTGGTGTATGTCAATATGCAACCCATAATACAAACACACATTTAAGAATGTTCCATGTATATTACCCACTCACAGTCCCAGAACACCACCACATAATGTTGCTAGGCACCTCTGCTACCCCCACTAGTGCCTCCACTATGGAATGCATAAATTGTCCTCCCAGTGGTAGTCAACAACTTGAATAGCATATCATAATGTGTGTATGAAAGGCACCGCTGTAGACTAAAGTCAGCAGACTGCACGACACATTTCTTAGTGCTCCAGACAGGTCAGTCTGCACTGGATCTGCTTCCCTCAGACAGAAATGTCTCCTCCGTGTTTCAGACACCAGACCGGGTTTTTATGTGTGTAACCACCACCGCCACCCCCCTTTCTAAGACTACGTGTGCCCGTTGACCTAGCCCAGGTTCAAAATCCCTCTCATTGGTCCTCCTCTTCAGACTCAAACCTGCCGTTGGCGTGGTCACTCTTTAACCGGTCATAAATGTACCTGGCGGCTTGTTTGCTTGTGATAAGAGCCTCTTCTATGACGCTGCGTCCTGGTAAGACCCACAGGCGCAGGCAGACACTCCCTCGCTCACGTGCAGGGCACCGTTTGCCTGCGGCTGGGGCCTTTGGACTGGAAGTGCACGGTGCCTTTTTGGCCCTTGGGTTCTAGTAAGGTGACTGGACGCAACGCTCGTGAACACCTGTGCAGAGGCGTGCCCAGGTGAACCTATCCTTCATGTCTGATGGCTGCAAGTCAGGCCCCAGGCTCTGTCTGCTTGGCAGAGCGAGCCTCAAGCCCCATGCAATGCCAGCCTCTCTCCTCTCTCCTGTGGATGCTGGTAGGCAGAAACAACAAACTAAGGGCTATGCATCTGGCTCTACTTCGCCACCGTACAAATCTCCCTCTCTTTCTTTCCCTCCCTCCTTTTCCTGAGGCCTCTCTCTCTCCCTCTTCATCCAAGGTCCATTTTTGTTCTCACAGTCGCCCAGAGTCCCTTGTTTCCTGCTAGAGGCGGTGAAGCCTTTGTGGTGGTGGTGGTGGTGGTGATGGGGGGTGGCTTCCTCTTTGCCCTGCGGCCACGTACAGCATCGGGATTGACTTGCCAGATGGGGACAAGGCAATTGTGTGCAGAGAGAAACTGAAAGAGGTTAGAAGTTGCCAGGTACATGTAAGAACTCCGTAGCACTATTTCAGTTGAACAAGACATTTGGCGTTTGACATGCGTTCTCTGTCGGCCAAATGCCACACCACTTACCAAGATGGAAATAAGAACACCGTTGTCGTTTAAATAGTAATTATGTGATTATGCTTTGAGAGTTCCGAGAATAGTGAGTCCTGTCTTCATGCCAAGGAGTTTATCATGGCAAATAAAACTACTACGCACGGAAGAAGCGATTTCCATAAAGCTGCGCTATCGTTTTAAATGGGACGTAGATAAAAGTGAGCGAGAGAGAGAGAGAGAGAGAGAGAGAGAGAGAGAGAAACGAGGGGGCGAAGGGGGTGTGTTCGCCGCCCAGCACACATCCTCTGGGATCAGCCTTTTCTCGACGCGGCAGAGTTAAGGCCAGACGGAGGGCGCACATTCCAAGGGACTCAAAAAATAGCCAAGGAAACAAGCAACGATTGCCCGGCAGAGAGGAATGCGACCCAAATTGAAGTCGTGTGTCTTTGGGACCCAGAGCGAGGTTCCCTGGAACGATGTTCCACATCTTCAGTAGATCGTAAGTGTTCGACTTTATTATAACGGCGATTGAGTTGAGTAGTGACGGGTACGTACAGGCAATACCACCGCGCGATGATACGCGACCTCCTCCGTTGAATTGTGACTTATTCCTGGATAAGACCAAGGCCATCTGTCATTTTTGTTTGTTATTATCGGCAGCGTTTTGTCGGCTTCCGTCATGTATTCTGGTGTAAAATAGTCAAGAAAGAGGAGCGAATGTGTCTTCTTGTAAACAGGAAAAGTTTTACAGACGGTTTGCTTTTTGAGAGGTGTTGGAATGAGGAACTCGCTCAGACTTGAACATGAAACTATTTGGAGCCCACAGGCAATAATGTAAAGCCAGATAGTTTGGGCCGTTAATTAGAGGCAATGTGCAACATGAAACGTTTGGATTATGTTTATTGGTGCAATTGCTACGTTGCGGTGGCGTGACCATTTCACTGTCCGGTTCGAACTTTCCTGGCTATGGACGAGTGTAGTTCCACCGAGGCCTATACAACTCAGAAACTCTGCAACTATACGATAAATCAATATCTCTCCTCCTCTCATCTGGACTACGTTGCTATCAGGTCCCTTAGCAGTTATGCAACAGCTTAAGTTGAAAGCCTACTTGCTTGTAACTAATTTATATATTTTTTCCTCTAAGCTCAGACTGCTGAATGCTTCATGAAAAAAATTATGTAATGTGTTTATCAGTGTTGCTCCCTTTCTATCTATCTCTTTCTCTCTTGCTTTCTCTCTGCTGCTCTCTCTCTCTCTCTTTCTCTTTGCTTTCTCTCTATTGCTCTCTCTCTCTTTGCTTTTTCTCTATTGCTCTCTCTCTCTCTTTGCTTTCTCTCTCTCTCTTTCTCTCTCTCTTTCTCGTTCTTCTCTCTCACTTTCCCTTTTCTGTCTATCTCGAAGGCACATTTTCTTTCTCACACACACACGCCGCACAAAAGCACACATGCACACAACCGCACACAAGCACGCACTCCCACCGTCCCCAGAGCAGACACAGAGTTAAAACACATTGTTCCCGCGCGTCTCTTTTAAGTGTCCCCCTTCTCCATTTCGAACTGAGTCATCTTTACAGTGGGACTGCAGAGAGACGCCACAGCTCCGGTCTCCCTGCCTCTGAACACTTTGCAACTGTCTCTCTGAGCGCTGTGTGTGGGACACCAGCTGAAAACCCCCTCTCATATTCCAGAACCAAAACTCAAACAAAGACCATTGACAAAGCAGCGGGGAGCGCTAAGACGCTGTGTACATTTATGTTAGCGTCTCGGCTGAGGGAAAGAGTTGGGTGCGCGAATGCGCAGGAGAAACAAACATCTGCTGGAGCTTTTCTCTACTCTCTCTCTACTCTCTACTCTCTCTCTCTACTCTCTCTACGGATCTCCACCAGACGTTTCGCCCCCGCTCCATGTTATAGGTTAAAGTTCATACTTCCTGTTTAAATCCTGCAATCTCATTGGTCTGATGTATCTGCTGACCGCCAGAGCATATGGACTACTGGAGGAACACTCTAGAGCAGCACCAGAATAGGTGAACTGAACTGTACACTGAACACAGTCCAGGCCACCTACTGAACAGCTGAGATACACAATGGAGGGAACGAGCAACAGCCAATATAGAGCAAATATGCGCGAAAACGATTTCAGCCCTCTCTATTGATTTGAATATCGATTTAGCATTACTGTCACGTATGCACTAGCTAACTATGCATTCAGATGCCATATCTGACTTCTCTCTTTATCAATTAGCTCTCGGAATAAAGAGATTGGATTTGTGTGGTAGGTGGGTGATGCAATGAGCAGACACTGTATGGCACGGCTCAGCACGGCTGCCTCTTGTGTTGTGAAGGCGGCTTGCTGCCACACGGCTTCTGCCTGTCCCAGAGTCCTGGCGTCCTTGTGTCTCCTAGGGTCCCTGTGTGCGTGTGTTTGCACGCGTGTGTGTGTGTGGAGGGGTTTTCTGTGGATACTGCTGTTCATGCTGTGCACATCAGGTCAGATAGTGGTCAGAAAGTGTGTGTGTGTGTGTGTGTGTGCGTTTGTATGGTCAGCAAACTCCAGCCAGGGCAAAGTGTTAAGTCTTAAGGACAAAATGAGCTGTATATATAGCCCTTCTACAGCGTGTATCCGATTTCGCTCTATCAATATGATTGTGTGTTCATTTATCAAACTTACACAATTTTGCAATTACTTCTACTTATCTTTTTCTTACCTCAGAATCAAATGTTACACATTTCTTTGGAACTGTAGTTTCCAGAAGACCAAACTCATTTCTCTGACCCTTTGACTCTGGTGCTCATTAAAAGTGCCTTGTTAGTCAGACCTCTGACCTCATTATGACTTCCTCTTTACCATCACAATGACTCCAGTATTATCCATTTGCCACTGAGGCAGTTTGAGGGTCGGTTTGGAGCCGGGGCCCCGAACTCCAAGCAGTTCTTCATACTTCAAGAGAGCAGGTTTGAAACTGGTTCAAGAGGAACACCAACTCTTGTCTGGTCTAGAACCTTTCTGCTTATTCCAGGGGCTGGTGGAAGAGTCTGACCGTTGTTTAGTCAACCTTGAAACCCATCACCTTCAGCCGACATATAGAGAATTCACAAAACGATCTTCAACGAAAGATCTTAGCCAATTGCAACTATTTCTGTTTATTCTGTTTCTGGTATAAAAAAGAGTTATAGGCTTAATTGTTTCCAGGTTTTAATTTCAGTACCTCTTCGGTCATATGATCGATAAACCTCAAACTATTTTCAGACTATCCGTCAATTATCCTTATGGACCCAACACACAACCGTTTGATTGTCAATTTCCATCTCGAGTGATATTACATGAATATTTCCAAAAAGGGCGATCATGTCGGCGGTGTGCAAATAGCCTGCTTCTAACGTTCTGAGGAGCACACGAGATTTGCAATCTGCAGTGTTGGTGCAGCGGAAATGGCAAGAGGGAGTAAGGTGCAGATCGAAAAAGTCAAATATTTAAACAATTATTCAAAATCTAGAATAAAAGAAAGTTTAAAAAGTCATTTCGTTTTTTTCAGCTAAGTGCATCCTGAATTTACGTTTTCCGCTTTTGGTCCCATCATTTCTATTTCGATTCATCAGGAGTTGAAAGTCCCAACACGCGCCTGTGAAACATTGAAACGAACCATCAACTGCTCATATATAACGGCCAACCTCAACACAATCCATTATATATCCTGACAACAGGATCACCTGGATGGAAGCTGCATAGTATCTTTGTTGTGTTGTGCGTTGACAGTGTGCGTTGCGTGGTGTGTGTGTTGTGTGAGAGATGCATAACATCTGGGTTATCCTTGTGACCTCGATGGCAGCTATAGCAGGAATCCAAGCACGTTGCACCACCTGACTTTACTCCCCCCCCTCCTCCCCCTGCCCCTCCCCCAGCAACTCCCACTAGCCAGCTCTACAGTGCAGTGGTGAGTCAGGCAGAGCAGACCTCTAAAAGTCCCTGGCAATTCCACAGCAGTGGTATCATCCAGGACATGATGTCACGAATGTCCGAGCTCAGCTTCCTGTTCTCCTCCGTGTTCCTGTGTGGTGGGTGTGTCTGTGTGTGGTTCTGTGTGTCTGTGTGGCCGTGTGTGCTGTGTTGTGTGTAGCGCTGTGGAACAACATGTTTACGTCCTGGAAGCCGCCATTATTCCTTCCATGAAAACCCTTTGTGATCCTGTATTCATGCGTAACGCTCTGGCGTTGGATTTTAAATCTGCGGCAGGGAGACAAAACAGAGATCTAGGGGAATATCATGGGGGGCTGATAGTCACGAAGCAAGGGGGGGGGGGGACGGGGGTGACCCCACTTTTCGCCTCAGCGGACCCAACCGCTTAACCTCCCTCCGTCAAGCTCTCTGCTCATAGCCGAGATGGGGGGAGAGGGGAGAGATGAAGAGGAACAGATAAGACAGTGAGAAGCGGAGGCAACTAATGCATGGTGCCTCGCGCTTTTTATCTCCTCTTATCTTTCTCCTCTTCGTATGGCTCTGGCCCCCTCTCCACGCACACGTACAGGGCGGCCAATCAAGGCTTTCCTGTTCCCATGGATGGCTGCTGGCACAGTCTTAGATAAAGGGAGCGTGAGAGTAGGGAGAGAAAGAGAGGAGAGCTGGAATGGGGGAGTCTGGATGGCACTGACATGGGCCTCCAAGGACACTAACTAGTCGGAACGGGGATGAATGTGAATGTGCCAATCCAACCCACGGCCACCTCTCCGTCCCTTATGCCCCGTCAGCCTCCCCAGGGCCCAGGGCCCAACCCACAGCCACCTCTCTGTCCCTGATGCCCCGTCAGCCTCCCCAGGGCCCAGGGCCCAACCCACAGCCACCTCTCTGTCCCTGATGCCCCATCAGCCTCCCCAGGGCCCAGGGCCCAACCCACAGCCACCTCTCTGTCCCTGATGCCCCATCAGCCTCCCCAGGGCCCAGGGCCCAACCCACAGCCACCTCTCTGTCCCTGATGCCCCATCAGCCTCCCCAGGGCCCAGGGCCCAACCCACAGCCACCTCTCTGTCCCTGATGCCCCATCAGCCTCCCCAGGGCCCAGGGCCCAACCCACAGCCACCTCTTCATCTCAGAACCTGTGTGATTATGGAACACACTGGCCGAGTTCTAATGCCTTCACTAGGCGTCAGCACTTCTCAGTCACACCCACACACACACCCACACGCACACCCACACGCACACCCACACATCCATCCTGTTCTGCACCAGTGATTCCTGACAGCTCCTATCCTCCCTTTTTCACTATTCTGCTTGCCCCTCTCTTTTCCACTGTTTATTTCTCTCCCTCCCTCCCGCCTTCCCATCCTCTCTCTCAGTTTCTTCCTCTCTCTTTCTGTCTCGCTCATGGTGGGAAGTATATCTGTGATTCAGCTTCCGTCTCTTGTCCATACGCTCCATGGCATAAACTGCGATTGGCAGATGTCAGGTACCCACCCACACAAAACACAAACACATGCGCGCACACACACACAAGCATGCATAGATAAGAGATGATTGGACAGAATCTGACAAGTCTAAACGGTCGTGTCTAGCTGCGTTGTGAGCTGAGCTGAGGGAGTCATTACTCCAAAGTAAACACAGAGGAGGGGGACATGGACATCTGCTGGCCGCAAACCAGCTTTTCTGACAGCTCGGCTTGGTGACAGACGGCCGTCCCACGTTTCTGTGGCGGTGACGTCAGTCGGGAGTCAGTTCGGGCGTTAGCGCTCCGTTTCAGTCATATCGAAAAGTCTGGTCGACTGTAGTTAGACAAGTTGTACTGTGGTACTCAGGAAACCAGGAGTCAGTAGTCAGTAGTCCGGTGGTCACTTGTCAGTAGTCAGGTAGGTCAACTTTATGTCAATAGTCAATTCTTGGTCATTGGTCAGTAGGAGGTTTCTAGTCAGTAGTCAGTAGTCTGGCAGTCAGTTGTTTAGCTAGTATTCTTGTAATCAAAAGCTCAGTAGTTAAGCTGGAAGAGTCAACCGTGTTGGAGTCAGAAGCCGTGTGCGTGCGTGTGTGTGTGTGGGCCTGCTTTGGACCACACTCCTGAGACCAGTGTAATGTGGGGTCACTTTGAGGCTAAGTACGTTAAGAATTGTTTGTTTTTCTGGCTGCCTGTTGGTATGGGTGCTCTTCATAATAACATGCTTGTAAAAAGTGTGTTAAATGTGTATGTTTCTGTCTGTATATGTGTATATGTGTGTGTGTGTGTGTGTTGGCTTTGAAGTGCTCTTTGTAACCAGGTGTTGCAGCTGGCATCCTGGAGGCTTCAGTTGTGGCCAAGCTAGTAACCCAATCACCTCCCAGCATTCTGCAGCTGTTATCCAATTGGATCACTTTAAAAAAAAGTCCCTTTCCAATGGGCTTCCTGGCTTGCTGCAGATTTTTTTCACAGCAACGCTCTAATCAGGTTTGGTCGAGTCTCATGTCAGTTCTCATCCTAACTGGCAGATAATAACAGGTTTGGTGAGCTCACTGTTGTTCAAGGCTGATCTTGTATTTGCCTTTGCCAGGCTGGTCTTTCTGTGGGTCAGGGCTGGTCTCTTTGTGGTTCAGCCCTGAGCTCTCCTGTTTAAAGCTGGTCTCTACAGTTGAGGCCAGGCCTGTCTCTCTGTCAGCCCTGAGGTCTCCTGTTTAAAGCTGGTCTCTACAGTTGAGGCCAGGCCTGTCTCTCTTTCAGCCCTGAGGTCTCCTGTTTAAAGCTGGTCTCTACAGTTGAGGCCAGGCCTGTCTCTCTTTCAGCCCCTCAGGTCTCATTGGTCTCTGGATTTCTGCTGCCTCTATGATATTGACATGGGCGCAGCAGCTAATGCCTGTCCTATGACTTATCGCCATGGCGATCCGGTTATGTGGAGGACAGACGGGTGCTTGTGCTGTGCCGACCATGTGATCAGATCATTCAATAACAGTGCTCAGGCTGGTGTTGTATCATAGGGTGGGTGTGCAGGACTGATTGAATACTACTTGGAGGGGAATTCAGTGTACATGGTTGGTGTTAGGCTAGCTAAGCTCAACTATGCCTTTATATCCCCGACAACGGAATAGTCAATGTTGACGATCGCACATACACTCGTGTGTGTTTGATCATAGGTTGACTGTGGATACAGGGTGGGAGACAATGTGTGTGCGCGCGTACAGGCTGTGCTTCCTCCTTTTCCATGGGTGACTGCCTGTGTCCGGAAGCATCTATCGATTGTCGGAAATGCCGTTCTAAAAGCAGCGGCTCAGCCCCATTTCAACAAAGCGCTGGGGGGTTGGGGGGGAGGGGGCTATGGCAGCAGGTAGGTGGGGCTGGCGGGTGACCTGCCCAGGAGGTGGAAGAGAGAGAGGGGTGTTGAGTGTAAAGATCAGGGTACAGTATTGAGTCTGTTCTGGGCTCAGTCAACAGCTGTATCAGATTGTAACATTTGTTAATTCGTATTAAGATACTGTCAGTGTGTTGCTGTGTGTTTAATGTGTGTGCAGTATGTCTGTGTGTGGTGGTGTGGGTCTAACTGCGTGCTGCGCTATATGACTGTGGTCGTTTGCATTGCGGGGTGGAAGTGTGCGTGTGGATGTTACTATCCTAAGTGCTCTGACTGAGTGCTGAGTGTGTAGTACATCTGATACCCAGCATCAGTCAGAGACAGACTCAACTCCCAACAGAGAGACACGATACAGGCTAAGCCAGGTCAGGGGACGTCCATTACTGCCGCGGCCTCCTCTCTTCCTCTGGCTCGAGTTCCAACCTGGTTTGCATCGACCCAGACTTTGGTCAGGACCAGAGCAGGGCGGGGCTGAGGGGAGTGTTTCTGGAGTGTTCCTGGGTGGGACTTCACTGGGTCTGGGCCTGTGAGGCTACAGAGGCCTCCAAAGTATTATCTGAGTGTACACAAAATAATGTATTCTGATAAGAGTTGGTTTGCTGGCTGACTGACTGACCTCCTGAAGTATGGTGTGACTGACTGTCTGAGCGAGTGACTGGTTGGCTGGCTTACTGACTGGTTTAGATGACTGATTGATGTGCTGGCTGGTCCATGAATGGCTCATTTTAAAACCATGAAACTGTGCAATGCGCATTCCAACAACGAAATATGTTTCCGCTAATGTCTGTGTGTGTGTGTGTGTGTTTGTGTGCGCGTGTGTGTTTGTGCATGTACATGGGTTCCCTCGCTTTAGCCGTACCTCCACGTGTCTCGCAACTTGCCTGGCCTCTCTGTATTCATGCTTGGCCTCGCTAAATTAAGTATGTGTTTTACTACAGGCCTTTATACATCCTCATTGCCAGCCCAGAGAAGGTTCTAGATGGGATGAAGTCTGCGTTCTATTTCTGTTCAGCCTCTGAAATATTTACAGATGGAGAGAACAGAGCCCAAAGGGGAGAGGGGGAAGGGAGGGAGAGAGGGGGGGAGGGAGGGAGGGAGAGAGGGAGGGAGAGAGGGAGGGAGGGCCATTCCCTACCCCTATCCATGGAGAGAGATTGTCAGAGGAAGTAAAGTGGGAGAAGGGGGCGTAGCTACGGAGGAGAAAAAGAATGTAATGTAAACAGAGAACTAGAGACTGGTGAGGGGGAGGAAGAGAGAACGGGGTGATGTGATTCTCAAGGACGAAGAAAAAGGACATGTGCGGAGAGTTGAAAGTGTCGGAGGAAGAGAGGAGGAAAGGAGGAGGGGAGGGGGAGGAGGGAAAAGAGAGAGAGGGCTGATTGTGATGCTAGTTGCAATCTGCAGTTGCAGCAGAGGCCTGGCATCGAATCATCAACCTCACACACAAACACACACACGTACACACACGCACAAACACAAACACACACACACACACACACACACACATACACTGGCCACAAGCAGTAGCTGCAGTACGAGCATCAGTTAGACATGCAGGGTACATGACACAGCTAGCAAGTCCCAATAATGTGGTGAGAAGTCCATCATGTAAATGGCTCCTGGCCCACCAGATCATACCGCACTACACATGGCGTGTCACATTAGTATTCATATATTCAGATGATTCCAGTCCCTTCTATGTTTCATTGACACTAACTGCTGCATGCTCGATGAAGGAGAGATGTGGGCGGAGAAAGACCAATGGTAGCCAAGAAGAAGAAAACCGTTCCTCTGTCTTTACGCCTGAGAGTTGTCTTGGCATGATGAACCCACACTTCTCCTCCTCCTCCTCCTCCTCCCCTCCCTTCCCCTGCTCTCGTCCTGCTTCACTCCTCTCTCATCCCACTGCCGTCCGCTGTCCATTCTTCTAAACGACAGGTCAGAGTTCTCTGATTGGCTACTATACTATGACAAGACTATAACATATCTAGAATTGTCTTAGGTTGTCCTCCATCATGAGTTTGTGTTATTATGACGCAGAGCAGCCCATATGGTGAGTAGCAGAGCAGTAATGTTGCGTGATGTGCGCAGCGGGTGCGTGTGTTTCACCTCCAATTTCCTGACAAATGTGTGTGCGCTCCTGCTGAGGCAGAGAGCGTAGTGGGGTGTCTAAATGTCCTTCTTCCCGCCGTGGGTTGCCAATTTTGAGAAGTGGCAGATATATAGGTTGCTTAC
Organism: Plecoglossus altivelis; assembly: GCA_036571765.1. Taxonomy (NCBI): domain Eukaryota; kingdom Metazoa; phylum Chordata; class Actinopteri; order Osmeriformes; family Plecoglossidae; genus Plecoglossus; species Plecoglossus altivelis. Next base: position 2,459,194 of record BROE01000012.1, read on the forward strand.
GTCTAAGTCCCCGACTATAATGAAGCTTGTTATGGGAGGTATTTAAAAGAGACTTAGAAGTCCAACACTGCTGAGAAGACGTGGTCAAGCTCTTTCAGTGTGGTGTTATCGATGAAGACTCAACATGACTGGAGTTGGTGAATAAACGCTGATTGTTCTGTCACGAAATCCAGAGTACATTTATATATATTGCTTCAGATATGCATTAAGTAGTCTCGCACGCGTTTGTGCGACAACAATTACAGCTTGGGAGGATTAATTTCCCACCCCCCCTGTCTCCGCGTAAGTTTTTGCATGTCTTTTTGTTCAATGTCACAGACCCGTTTGAGTCTCTTTGTGATGGCTGCAGTACAGTGAATTCATAATAAAAGTTTTGGTTGTTAGCTTTTTTGATGGTTGTGTGTCTGTATATCTGACAGTGAAGCAGCAGACCTGATCTGAGCTCCATCTGTTT
>BROE01000012.1:2462147-2513599 GCA_036571765.1 Plecoglossus altivelis
CACACCTCCCCCATTGCGGTGATTAACTCAAGATCTCTGTTGTCATTTTTCCCCGTCCTTCACCTCCTCCTCCTCTCTCCTCCATATCTCAGATCTCATCTCATGCCTAGGCTGAAGGAGTCTCGCTCCCACGAGTCGCTGCTCAGCCCCAGCTCTGCTGTGGAGGCCCTGGACCTCAGCATGGAGGACGAGGTCATCATCAAACCTGTGCACTCCAGCATCCTGGGGCAGGACTACTGCTTTGAGGTGAGGAGACACACGCACGCTGTATATATTCATGTATGCTGTATATATTATGTACCTAGTGTATATAGTGTATTGGACTTTTGGATGAAACGTCTCGGCTTCACATCTGCATATGCACAAAAAGAAACTCATACACACACAAGCGTGCGCACACACACACAGACACACATAGTACAGGACCACTGCCTGCAGTTGGGCTGGCTTGTGTTTGCTTCACATATATATATATATATATACTCCCAGCAGGAGAGCAGCTTTAGTGCTGGTCCTGCTAGCTGTAGACACTCCAGAGACAAGAGTGACTCAGCATCAGCCTCACTGAACAGGCTAGATCAAAAAAACAACAGCTTTTCATTCCGCTATGGAGAGAGACAGTCATTAAAAATCATCATCTCATACACAAACAAGCACATCCACACACTACACTTCTTTGTCTGTCTGTCTGTCTGTCTGTCTGTCTGTCTGTCCGTCTCTGCCTGCCTGCCTGCCTGCCTGCCTGCCTGCCTGCCTGCCTGCCTGCCTGCCTGCCTGCCTGTTTGTCTGTCTGTCTGTCTGTCTGTCTCTGTCCGGTCTGTCTGTCTGTCTGTCTCTGTCCGCCTGTCTGTCCGTCTTGATCTGGCCTACCTTTAGACAAACACTCTCTCTCACCACACTTTCTCTCCCTCTCTCTGTCTGACTTCCCTATTGTCTAGCCTGCCAAATTAAAATCTCTCATCTTTGTCCAATCACACCATTGGCTCATTTCTCAGCCACACAGTTCCCAGCCAGATATCCAATCTCACCTATTAGTGTGTGCCTGTTTGTTTGTGTGTTTGTTTGTGTGTGTGTGTGTGCGTGTGCACGCATGTTTGTGCGGGTGTGGTGAGAAATTGACATGAGAGTGAGAACAATTATCCGGTGGAGATTTCGTTGGTGTTACAGAATCTTATCGTTATTCTTATGTATTCACACCAGACTGTACATTTGTCCACTCCATCCACGTGTGTTTCTAATACAGTGAAGTGTTCCCCTCTCTCTTCCTCCTCTTCATCCCACTAGGTCACCACCTCAACAGGAAGCAAATGCTTTTCTTGTCGCTCGTCCGCCGAGAGAGACAAATGGATGGAGAACCTGAGGAGGGCGGTGCACCCCAACAAGGTGAGAAGGGTTGGGAGGAGATGGAGGAGGTGGAGGAGGTGGAGAAGGCCTGGAGACAGAGGAGGCAACATATGGCTTCTCGCTTCGAGCCAAAGATTCACGCTCCCTTTTCTTTCTCCCCTCAGCTCTCCGTCTTTTGCGCTTCACCTTTTGCTCTCGTTCTGCCCCTTCATCTTGTTATTTCTCGACGATGTCTCGCTAATTAAGATTTTGAGTGGAGGAATAAGAACAACTCTGACCTTCAAGTTTGGCCTTTTGTTGTTCTCTCCTGTTTGGGAAGAGTATCTCTCCATCTCTGCCAGGCAGATCGGAAGGATTTTTCCACAGATTAGATACAGTGTAAACTCATTTGTCAGTCTGTAAACCCTGAAATCTGATCGCGATTTAAAACTTTTTTTTTAAACGAGCACAGGAACTCTGAAGTTGTGTAAAATACCCCTGACAGATTACTGAACACAAAGCCATTGTGGGACTCATTTCAGGTTAGTTATCTATTTAAGCAGCCGTGAGAAACGCCATAATGCAGTATGTTTGTATTCTACCACCATGCAAACAGATTAACATGCACATTTGAATTAGTCATTGATCCACTTCTTGTTGCTCAGTGGGTTTTTTCTAACATGGAAGGAAGCTGGAATAGCACTGGTCTCTGCTGGATGCTAATAAAGATTACAGTGCAGCACCATACAATATGCTCAAACAACACATGACAAAAGCAGTGCATTGTGGGGGCACCCAGTAGGCGTGCAGTTTGTCGTCTCAACGGAGCAATTGTAAGGAATGCAGAAGGCGTTTGTCTTGTTGAAGTGCTGAAGTGGGAGCACACGTAACTAGGACTAACATCCCGTCCTTCCAGTATCTGCAACCTTCTTTTTTGGGGGGGGCTGTTGAAAAACAATCCCTTCCTCAATCCCCTATCTTTGTCTCCAGGACAACAGTCGCCGTGTGGAGAATCTGCTAAAGCTGTGGCTCATCGAGGCGAAAGACCTCCCTGCCAAGAAGAAGTACTTCTGCGAGCTGTGCCTGGACGACGCGCTGTACGCCCGGACCACCTGCAAGCTGAAGAGCGACAACGTCTTCTGGGGCGAGCACTTCGAGTTCAACAACCTGCCGGCGGTCAAGAGCATCACCGCCCACCTCTACAAGGACTCGGACAAGAAGAAGAAGAAAGACAAGAACAACTACATCGGCCTGGTCAACATCCCCATCGCCGCCGTCACCGGACGGCAGTTTGTGGAGAAGTGGTACCCGGTCAGCACGCCCAATCCCAGCAAGGGGAAAACGGCCGGGCCCATGATTCGGATCAAGGCCCGGTACCAGAGCATGAACATTCTACCCATGGAACTGTACAAGGAGTTTGCCGAGTACACCACCAACAACTACATGCTGCTGTGCTCTGTTCTGGAGCCAAGTATCAGCGTCAAGAACAAGGAGGAGATGGCCTCTGCCCTCGTCCACATCCTCCAGAGCACCGGCAAAGCCAAGGTAGGCCACTGCACCGTACACACCGCGCACTGCCTCCCACCACGCTGGGACAAGAGATGGAATGGTTGTACATAATGTACACCAACCTTATGCAGGCAAATCTGTTTAGCGCCTAGATGGGATACGGAGAGGGAAATGCTGCAGGGATGCTAAACATACTTTGCTATAGTAGAAAGTATGTTTAGCCTTGTCAGCATGTCTCAGTTAGTCAGCTGCAGATATGAGGGGAGGGAAGACTAGCAGCCGGCAGAACCACACCTTTTACCCAAACACACTCTTCCTGTTTACATCCCTCGTCTACAAACACAGCAGGGGTGGGGCTGGGTGGTGGTATTAACTCATTGGATGCTTGCTGCCAATTATGGGTTGTCACTTATGTTCATTGGTGGCTGCCTTGGTGGTAGGAGGCCCCTCGCTCGGTGCGTTTGGCAGAGGAATGCTAACAGTGCTGGGAAGAGAGCTGGGAGTGGATGTGGGAACCACAGCATAGTCACAAGATCTCGCACTGAAATGAGCTGTTTGGACTGAAGCCCTTTCTTTAGTTTGTTAGAAACTGATAAGGACTCCCTCTACAAGCACATAAGCTCTGGCAGAAAACCTCTCGCACTGGCTGCCTGTCCTGGCTGGATGCCCTGGCTGACTGTTCTGGCTTGTGGTTCCAACTGGCTGTTTCAGCTAGATGCCCTGATTACACGTTCAAACTGTTTGGTACGCGCCTGTTTCAGTGTTTCTGGCGGGTGATGTCAGGGTCTCCTGTGGCTGTTCGACTCCAGAGAGAGACAAGCACACTTTTAATTACCCTCTATTAATTCCCAAGTCTCGAAAAAGTGTTCAAAACCTTCATCTCTCTCTCTCCCACCCACCCCCCCACCCCCCTCCTCTCATTGTTCTGTTGTGCATTTCCCATGGAGACAGGTCATGAAACTTTAATGTCAGTATAGAAGAAGCAATGTTTCAAGGTTGCCTTCCATGGGCGGGGGAGTGGAACGTGAAAAGGGGGGGGCGGGCGTTCCGACCGCGTTCCCTGTGACATCGTCATCGACAGCAACGCTCCGATAAAAGCCGTCCTTGACTCCCGATCTCTCCTCCTCTCACCATTTCTACCTCTCTTTCTTTTCTATTTCTAAGCACCAGCCTCTCAGATTGATCTCAGAGAAGCCGTCATTATGGTATAAAAGGTAACAGTGGCTATTAAGGGACTCGGTCGTTTCTACAGGATGTCTTTGTAGAGCTCTGAGGCACGGAGCCATTTCGTTCGTCGTCCGTTAACTGTGTGCTGTGGGTTGGTGGCAAGGCAGGAGGGGGGTGACGGAGGACTTGAGACATCTGCTCATCTGCGCTTCTGTCTCTCAGTATCCACAAGATAAGACCGACGAGTTGGTGTGTTGCTTTCAATCTCTCCCGTCTCTTTCGGTCCGTCCGACCGTCTCTCTTATCTGTTTTATTTCGTACGAACATGCACACCCACACGTCCAATGCACCGACTGTTTTCTCTTCAGTAGCTTATGAGTTTCCTATTTGTGTGTGCGTGGTATTTCTGAGTGTGTCTGTGCATGCGCATGTTGTCACGTCTCGGCCGACTCTCGTAGAGATTGGTGTTCGACTACATGAAGCCCTGGGGCTCTCTTCTGCCCTGCTGTGCAGACCAGGGTGTGGCCCCAACTCAGTAAACACAGCTATTCTTAGCCGGGCATCCGCCATCTTGTCTGCCGGAAGATAACTTCTGCAGTCTGAAGAGCAAGTCTGGCCTGTGGCCGATGTTGTTTTCCATCCTAGCCTCAGCAGCAGCAGCAGTAGCCGGTGGGTGTTTGTCTGCATGATATCCTAGGGGAGGTTGTTGACCGTCTTCTACGGACAGTTGTGTTTGCTCTTGTTTTTTTTCCTGTAGCGTCTAGAGAGATGGTATAACTCTTTGATCTCATCTTCCCCAGTCTGTCTCTCTCAGTCTCTCTCTCTCCCTCAGACCGTCCTCGTATGACCCCTCTCTCACTACAGTCATCACGCTCCTCGCTGTAATGCGAGAGGTAGTGACTCTCATCCCCTCTCCTCGAGTAACGACTCCTCTCTGCCCTTCAAGTCCGCTGCCCTCAGCCATCGACTCCTCTCTTCTCTCCTCTTTGCTTCTACTCCTGTGCTTTACTCTCTTCTCCTCCACTCCCCTTCGGAAGAAAAGCAGGAGGAGAGGGAGGGGAAAGATGGAGGAGGGGTGTGGGAGAGTAATGAGGGCGAGGGGAGAGAAGGGTGTCACAGTGGTTGGTGTCAGGTGATCAGGTCCATTAGATGAATTAGTATTCCACACTCCTCGACACCCATCATTGTAGGTTTTATCGTCAAACGTGTAATTACACTCTGTGCTTTCTCCTTCGGTGCTCTCTGTCTCTCCCTTACCCTCCCTCCGTCGCTCTTTCTGACTTCCCCTCGCGTCCCTGTTGCTCCCCTTCTCCCTTTCTCTCTCTCTCCTCCTTTTCCACTCTACCCCTTCCTCTCTCTCTCCCTCTCTCTCTCTCCTTCTCTCTCTCTCTCTCTCTCTCCCTCTCTCTCTCTCTCTCTCTCTCGCCTGGCTGCGTCTCAGACCAGGGCTGTCGGAGGCAATGTCAGACATGCTCCATCCACCACTGTCTGCTCCTGTTTGTTATCACCCTGGTCACGCCATGCCTCTCTCACACACACACACACACACACAGAGACACACACACAAACACAGGCACACATTTGCTCGGGCACACGCGAACAAACACAAACACCGTCGCAAACCGCTAATGGAAGATTAAGGGTCGTTTCTTTGTGTCTCTGCATGCTGAGGTGGTCCAGTAATTGTGTTATGGGAAATGGTTTCAGCGACGGTGGCACCCCCCCCCCCCCCCCCCCACACACACACACACACACACAACAACTGAGCAGTGTTGTGCAGAAGTAGCCCACGGCCTCTCTATTCATCCCTGCTTCCGTTTGCAGAAAATGGCCGCTTGTGACAAGACGTTAAAACCTTACAAGGATTTGCCACTCCTGTGCCCGGGGGCCCTGAGGCCTCTGGGAAGATGGCAGGTTGTCTGGTCTTGGCGTCCGGTCCGGTGTGGCGGCCCCTCTGTCTTGTGTGTGTGTGTGTGGTGGGGGGGGGGGGGTAATAGAGCTACCGTGTGCTGTAATAAGGCAGCCGGAGAGACGCTTCTCCTGGTGGATTGTTCTGCTACTGAAGACGGTCTAACAATCTTTACTGAAGTGGCCATTAACCAGACGGGGGCGACAATAAGAAAGCAAGTCTTTTCTCATCCTCCTGCGTTCTCGCCACGAGTGCCTGGCATGATATTATTGAATTAGACCAGAAGCACCAACCTCTTCTGTGTTGAGTGCTCTTCTGTCCAGAGCTCAGCCCGATCCTCTGTTTGATCTGTTGCTCCCAGACTAGCCTGTCGTTTCATTCTATCTCTTTGTCATTCAGCTATACCGGTAGCCTATCTTACAGTATAGGCATGTGTTAGTTAGTAGGGAAGTCATGGTCTGAGATTACACAAGGGTTCGTTTCTTTTGGTGGACTGGTCAACTGGGCCGGGGGGAGTCAGTTCTAGCATGTGTTGAGCTGGTGATGTGCATGACCTTCTGTTTGATGGGGAAGGTCAGGGCTAGGATTATCGTGACAACGGTGTGTCGAAGGGACGTCGCTGGAAGAATAGAATCCGCAGGGTCTCTGAGCCATGTTTTTGCGAACGTCTACGCTTGGCTGACCCACTTGCATCATATAGCCAGACACTAGCATCCTGACACAATGGCCATGTTGTGTCGGCCAATGAGAGGATCTCTCACAGTGGAAGGCAGAGCGAAGCCCAGATCGGCATCTCTCATTGGATATGGGAGAGACAGCAGGATGTGGACAATAGAAGGAAAACAGAAGAAGTCAAACAAAATGGAGGTTTCATGAAATACTGGTATTTATCTTCTTGTTCTCCTTGGAGTTGATCATGATGACCTCTCCTGGACCAGCCAGCCAGCCAGTCCTTGGCTGGTTATCATGAATTGTCTCCGAGATCAGAGCGCTGACTGAGAGCAAAGAGGAACGAGCCGGGGAGAAGAGAGAGGAACGGAGGAGACGAAATGAGAAAAGGAGACTGAATCTAGAGCTGTGGAGATGGAGGGAGAGGAGTAGGAGAGGATGGATGAAGATGTGGAAGAGAGGATGGATGGAGAGGAGGAGAGGATGGATGGATGGATGGAGAAGAGGAGAGGATGGATGAATGGAGAGGAGGAGGAGGAGAGGATGGATGAATAGAGACCTTGTGGGACAGCTGGCATTGATTGGCTCCAGTTTCACCTTGAAGTGCGAGTGAGAAGCAGCAGACCGCAAGGGGAGCTACTCTCACACACACACACACACGCAAACACACTCAAGCACACACACGCACAGCCCAACACAATGGTTTGCCTTTGACTTTGAAGTCTATACTGGCTCTCTATCTGAGCAAGGCCAGACACACAATGAGCCAGACCATCAGGCATCTCACACACACAAGCACACACATGCACACACACACAGACACACATACCTGAGGCCAAGCACGTTCAAACAGAAAGGAAGAGCAGACCATCAGGCCAAAATAGACACGCACACACATTCCCAGCACTAGGGAGTAGTATGACTGCAGCCAGCACTGTGAAAGGTATACGCACGGTGCATTTGCATCTTGCCAAATGATTGACAGGTACTGATGACCTGTGGGAGCCATGTTGGTCTCCAGCTTCCTCACATGACCCTGCCTAGAAGGAGCCACAGGCGAGGCACGCTGTAACACTAACCATCCAGTGCTACAGGAAGGGGGTGGGACTGGGGGGGGGAGGAGAATGAGGGGGTGAAAGAGTATGGGAAGGTAGGGGGATGGTGGCAAGAGGGAAGATGAAATCGAGGGAAGAGTTAGGAAAGAGGGAGAGAGAGAGTCAGGGTGAATTAACTGGGAAGAGACAGAAAGCAGTTCCTGTATTACCTCGTCAGCTCCATAAGCCAGGGAATATTGATCGGACGAATTACTGATGTAACGTCTCTTTTCTTTCCTCCGTTTTCTCCCCCCTCCCCTCTCTCTCTCTCTTTCTCTTTTTCCCTCTATTTCTCCCCCTCAGTCTTCCAATCCTGTTATCTCTCTCTGCTTCATCCTGTGTCAGCCTGCAGTGGCACAGACCACTGCTGCGCTCAGCCCCAATGCACACCTATTCACACACAGGCCCTCTCTGTCTCCCATCTCCAGTCTGCTGAATATTCTAGTAGGGTCAACGCAATACAAGACCAGGCCTCAGTACCCCCCCACCCCCCACCCCAAGCCGCCACCTCCTGTCCCCTGATTGGTGGTGACAGGCAAGGAAAGGTCACATTCTGCATGGATAGAATGCAGGGCCACATTTCTCCTTCTAAATTCCACGCTACCGTGGATAGAAGGGTAACTTTTGTTAGTTTTTTCTACCCTCTTGTTCTCTCTCTCTCTCTCTCTCTCTCTCTCTCTCTCTCTCTGGGTCCCTCTCGCCCTCTTTTTCCGTGTCTATCTTGGCGCGACCTCTGATTGCGGACACAATGGCTGTCCTCAAATCAACCATCCGAAAGCACGCTCCCTGTTTTGTCTCTGGTGATTGGTTTTTATCTCTCTCGGTGTGTGTATGTGTGTTTGTGTGTGTATGTGTATGTATGAGTGTGTTTGTGGAGGCTGGGAGAGGAAGGAAGTTCACTTCACAGAAACAGCAGCACTTTGTGACCTCAGTGCTGTCAGACGCTTCACTGGAGAGAACTGGCAAAACACACCCATGCGCACGCACACACATACACACACACACACACTGGCACACACATACACCCTAGTGTGTGAGTCATTGGGATGGACAGTGGTTTTATGATTTTGAGCTGGCAAGCGAGCCAGTCCTCCCTCCTCCGAGACTCTCGTCCTTTTCTTTACCACCTCTCTCTCCCTCTCTATGTCTCGCTCTATCTCCCTCTCTCCCCTCTCTTCTCCTCTCATCCTCTCTCGTCTCTCTCTCTCCCCTCTCTCTGTCTCCTTCTCTCTCTCTCTCTCTCTCTCTCCCTCTCTCTGTCTCCCTCTCTCTCTCTCTCTCTCCCTCTCTATGTCTCGCTCTATCTCCCTCTCTCCCCTCTCTCTCCCTCTCTCTCTCTCTCTATGTCTGTGTCTCTCTTCGTCTTTCTCTCTCTCTCTTCCTCTCCCTCTCTTTTACTCCCTCTCTCTCCTCCCCACCACCCTTGGTTCTCCCTCCTCTCGCCCCCCCCCCACCTCCCTCCAACCCCTCAGCCCCCCCCCCCCCTCTCTTCTCCTCTCTTTCCTCCCCCCCCCCCCCCCCCGGGGGGGGGGGGGGCTGGGGGGGTGGCGGCGGTGCTGAGGTATGGCCTGGGCGATAGAATGTGACAGTAATACACAAAGTGTTCCGCTCTCCCTTATTAGCACCGAAGACAGAGGAAAGAGAGGAGCGGGAGGTGGGGAGTGAGGAGGGTGGGGTGGGGGGGGGAGTGGATTCTAATGTGCTGTGAATTTGGCGAGCCTGAATGCCCTGATAAGGAGTGGCAGAGAGGAGGAGAGGTGGGAGAGGCGGCCGGGATCTGGGATGGAGGAGGAGAGGGAGGAAGAGACAGAGGGGTGGAGGTCTGAGAAGAGATCATAATTGGGCTGACATTCTCCCTGGCAGGGAAAAAATAAAACGAGGATGAGGGAACAAACCCAGCCTAATGACCGGGTGGGTGCCCGTCCACTCGCAAAGGTCACACTTCCTCAGGCAATGTGTGTGTGTGCGTGTGTGTGCACACATGTGCCCGTGTGTGCATACATGTGCCCGTGTGTGTGCACGTGTGTGTGTGCACGTGTGTGTGTGCACGTGTGTGTGTGCAAGTGTGTGTGCTTACAGGTTTGGGTGTGCTTGTCTCTTAGAGAGTGTGTGTGTGTCTGTCAGAGTCTCAAGTGGAAGACAGGCAATGTTATATTCCTAATGTCCGTCTGTCCATCTGTCTGTCTGTCTGGCCTGGCTAGTCTTGTTTTTCTGTCATTCCTACTGTTCAATCCTCATGTGCTTCACCCACTTCTGCGATGTCTGCAACTGTGTACCAGTGTTCACATGAGGTACCATTGTGGGAGACCTTGTTTTTTTTTACTGCACTTCAAGTTGAGATTGATTGGCTTCCTGCTGTTTGTCTTTGATTAGAAGGATATCAGGATTTAGAAAGGGATGTAAGAACAGACTTCCTCACCCCCCCCCTCCTCCGTCTCTCTCTCCCCATCTCTTCATCACAGCTCTCCATCATCTCAATCTTTCACACTTCTTCATTTATTTTTTTTACCTCAGTGTCTGTCTCTGTCTGAACTTCCTGCGCCCTGCGAAGGCTGCGGACCCATTTCCAAGCATCTCATAGCACTTTGCTGATTCTCTCTATCCCCTTTTCGTCTTTCTTCCTCCTCCATAAGTCCGTGCTGGGTGCTGTAGTTAACAAGATGCCGTGGGACTTCAAAGACCGAACATAAAAGGGAAAAAAGAAAGAACTTGGCTCCAATATATAGAATGACAAATCTCTACGTTATGAATATTGTAGTTCCTGCCCTCCATCTCCATCCCCCGCCTACACACATGCTCTCACACACACTCACACACACACGCTGTCACACACCCTCTCACACACACACACAGTCACACACACGCTCTCACACACAACATCCCTCCCACACCAGTGGTTCTTCCTCTGAGCGAGTTCAGCTTCGTACGGTTGATTTACATACAACGCTTCTGACAGGAGAGCGTGTGATCTGTCAGTCATGTTTGACATGTGACAGCGCGCCTGTGTGCTTAACGAGCGACGTGTCGTCATCCATCCCTACGTCGAACCAATCTTAAGAACCATTATCGCAGCGCGATACTGCAATCGCACTGCTGGGAGCTGGGATAGGTCCTGCCATCATCATCATCAAACGCACACAGTCCCACACTTGCGCTAACACACCCTTACGCAAACACAGGCGTGCTCATGCCCACACGCACACACGCTGACACACGTTGGAATTCACACATAACTGCTAATGGGTATGGAAAATGAAGTGTAAACCCCGCAGTTTATTCCTGTCTCGTTTCAGTGAGAACAAGGCTCTCTCGCAATGAGCCGAACACTGAGCAGATCGCCTGCTGCAACAATGGCCTTCGTCTGCACTTCTTGTCACTTTCAACACAACTTTCCCACCAATGTTTTGCTCCAATAAAAGCTTCCCACCAGCGGTGAAGCTGTCATGGAGCCTTATGGGAATTGTAGTCTTATAATGCTCTCTCTCTCTCTTTCTTCCTTTTTCCTTTTCGTGGCAGGACTTCCTGACGGACCTGATGATGTCAGAGGTAGACCGCTGCGGGGAGAACGAACATCTGATTTTCAGAGAGAACACCCTGGCCACCAAGGCCATCGAGGAGTATCTCAAACTGGTGGGCCAGAAGTATCTCCAGGATGCCCTGGGTAGGTACTCCAGGGTGGAGAGGAGGAAAGTAGTTGAATAGACACTAGTGGGCTGTAATAGCTAGCTATTGACTAGAGGGCCAACCGGTCCCAAAACCGAGTCATTTTGTCTGGCTGCCTTTCTGTCTGTTTTGTCTCTCTGTCTGTCTGCCTGTCTACCTTTCTATCCTTGGCTCTTGATGGCTGCGACTGCTCGCCTTTCAGTCCTGTGTCTGTCTGTCTGTCTGCCCATGTCTTCATGGCAGCTTGCCTTTTAGTCCTCTGTCTGTCTTTCTGTCTGTCTGTCTGTCTGTCTGTCTGTCTGTCTGTCTGTCTGTCTGTCTGCCTGTCTGCCTTTTTAGCAGCTTGCTTTTCAGTTCTCTGTCTGTCTCTTTAATCGTTAATCCATGTGCACAGTGTGTTTCTTCCTGTCTGACCATCTCTTCATCTCTCTGGATCTCTCCATCTGTGACTGATGCAGCCCTCTTTGTGTCTGCGTCTTTGTGGTTAACCAAGGTGCGATAAGGCTACCACGTGTGTGTGTGTGTGTGTGTGTGTGTGTGTGTGTGTGTGTGTGTGTGTGTGTGTGTGTGTGTGTGTTGTCGCCATGACATTTCCTAAATCCAGAGGTGTCCAGAGGTCTGGAAGACTGGGGTGAAAAAGAAAATCAGGATTGTTTATGGCTAGGTTTCTTGTGTGCTCTCCCATGTACTCGATCATCCTCACTTCCCCCCTCTCTCTTTCCCTCTCACCGTCTCCCACACTCTGTGTCTCTCTCTCCTGTGCGCTTCCTCGTCCTCCACCTTAGTTCCCTGCCATGATCACCCCGACACACACGAGCCTCTACGTCTACATCACTGCGCCCGCTACCTTCCACACGCGCACGCGTGCTGTTCACACACGCACACACAGTCATACTCCAGCAAGGTCATACCAAGGTGATGCCTGGTTTGTGTTGTGCTGCAGCCCTGGAAATCAGCCCAGTGTGTGTGTGTGTCTGTACTGTGTGTGTGTGTGTGTGTGTGTGTGTGTGTGTGTGCGTGTGCGTGTGTGTGTGTGGAGTTATTTATTTACCTTCACGAGCCCCTTTTAGAAATGTAAACAGCTGCAATTCTTCGTACAAACGAGCGCACATCCTCCTTGCCTCAATCTGGGTTTCTCCTCGTACTGCATCTCTGGCTGGGCACTCAAATATTGACAATGGAAATGTGTATGTGGCGTATGTGCGTCTGAAAGAGAGAAGAGAGCGTGAGAGAGGGATAAAAAGAGATAGAAAGGGGATGGAGAAAGAAGGAAAGAAAGTGTGCGTTTGATTTGCAAGTATGGATTTATGGGCGTTTCTGTGTGCGTGTCAGTTATTCCCTGGGTCATCTCCTGGTGAAGCAGGCATGTGTGTGTGTGTGTGTGTGTGTGTGTATTCGCTGGAGTTAAAGTGGTTTGAAGCTAGGCTGAATAGATGAGCGCAGGATTTGAAAGGATTGACTGACTGTTACCTCATGAGAGAGCACATAAAGACCAACAGCCCTGACATCCAGGGAGCCGCTCTTTCTACCGTCTCTACCTCCATTTGGGGCTCCCTTTCTGCCTCTTTTTGCCCTTTCTCTATTTAGCTCTCCCTTCCCTTCTCCCTCCCTGTTTCTCTATAATCCGTTCTTTCTCTTCTCTATCGCTCTCACCCTCCTTCCCTCCCCCTCCCCTCTCTCTCTCTTTCATCTGTGTGTATGTGTGTGTCTCTCTCTCTCTCTCTGTGTCTCTCTCCGTCTCTCTCTTTGTCTCTATCTGTCTCTCTCTCGCTGTCTCTGTCTGTCTCTTTTTCTGTCTCTCCCTCTCTCTATCTCTCTCACTCTCTCTCTCTATATATATATCTCTCCCTCACTATCTGTCTCTCTCTGTGTCTCTCTGTGTTTCTCTCCCTCTTTTTTGCACGGTCTGTGGTTGAGTACAGTAGTACGGTAGGGTGTTAAGTTGTATTATTTGGAATCGAGTCCTTTTGGAATAAACTGGTGCCCAGAAGGCTTGAAGGTTATTCACTCTATCTGAGTCTCTATGGTGCAGGGACAATAGCAAACACTGTCCCCTGGTGGCCTCCTGTCAAAACTACATGACTCATTACCCCTGCCACCTTTGTCTTTGTATACTAGAGAACTGTCTAACATGTCTTTGTTATTGCTGTGTGTGTGTGTGTTCCAGGTGAGTTCATCAAGGCTTTGTATGAGTCGGATGAGAACTGTGAGGTGGACCCGTCCAAGTGTTCGTCAGGTGACCTGCAGGAGCACCAGAGCAACCTAAAGATGTGCTGTGAGCTGGCTTTCTGCAAGATCATTAACTCCTACTGGTAAACACACACACACACATACACACACACAGTCTTGAGTCATGGGCAATAAGCACATCCTTGCCTTAAGCAATGTAATTATCTTCGATGTATTAAGGTGCATCTTGCAGGTGCGCGTCTAATGCGTCTTGTCTCCACCCCTTGGCAGCGTGTTTCCACGGGAACTAAAGGAGGTGTTTGCGTCGTGGCGGCAGGAATGCAGCAATCGGGGACGACCCGACATCAGCGAGCGCCTGATCAGCGCGTCCCTGTTCCTGCGTTTCCTCTGCCCAGCCATCATGTCCCCGTCCCTCTTCAACCTAATGCAGGAGTACCCCGACGACCGAACCGCGCGCACCCTCACGCTCATCGCCAAGGTCACCCAGAACCTGGCCAACTTTACCAAGTAAGTCGGACTGGAAGTGAAGCCAAAGGAGAGAGAGTTGGAGTGTGCGGCGGTACGAATCCATCAACCCTCTCTCCTTATATCCCTCTTCATCTCTCTCCCTCCCCCTCTCCTTTTACACCCCTTCCACCACCTTCTCTCCCTCCAGGTTCGGCAGCAAGGAGGAGTACATGTCCTTCATGAACCAGTTCCTGGAGCACGAATGGACCAACATGCAACGCTTCCTGCTGGAGATCTCCAACCCAGAGACCATCTCCAACACGGCGGGCTTCGAGGGCTACATCGACCTGGGCAGGGAGCTGTCCACCCTCCACTCCCTGCTGTCTGAAGTGGTCTCTCAGATGGAACAGGTCAGGCTCCGGGGCGAACGTGGCACCTTGCACAGCTGACCTGCCCCCCCAACCCCCCCCCCCCGGGGCCGTCAGTAGTTCAGTGACCATGCTAGTGGTCAGTCTCATCAAAATTGATCTGAATGTGTTAACCCTTCTCTTCCCGTGCCCCAGAGCTCCGCCTCCAAGCTTGGGCCGTTACCCCGAATCCTGCGAGAGGTCAACGTGGCGCTGGCCAACCCGTCCAGCATCCAGCTGTCCTCCGTGACCTCCGTGACCCCTGACAGGATGGGCTCGCCTCCCGCTGGTGCCGGGTGCATCTCCAGCGGGCTGCAGAAGATGGTCATCGACAACGACCTTTCAGGGTAAGAACTGGGGGTGGTGGAAAGGTCAAGGCAAGGACAAAACATCCCTGTCTGCTTGTGCTAGAGAGCCTAGTCCAGTCCAGCCCAGCCACTGAAGGTTCTCTTCACACACACTTGACTCAAACAGGAACACACACGCACACCCACAGTGGAATTGTGCTCAGCAGTGGCCAAGGATCAATACAACTAATTAGCCAGTGCTTGCATAAGCTATTGTCTCAAAACAGATTGTCTAAGTGTGAGCTTGTGTGCAAATGTTCAGGTGTGTGTGCGCTTTTTGTGTTTGCATGTGTGTGTGCCTGTGGGTGTGGTTTTGCATATAAGCTACTGTGTACATGCAGTGTGTGTGTGTGTGTGTGTGTGTGTGTGTGTGTTTGTGTGTGTGTGTGGGTGGGTCCGAACCCCACTGTGGCTATCGGGATGTCTGCATGCGTTAAGAGGCCAACGAGAATGAGCTCACCATGCCAACATAATTACATCCCATCTAGGCAGGCTGGATTCTGAAGAGAGGGAGCTGGGAGAGAGAGAGGGGGGAGGGAGTGTGGCTGAGTAGCCAGAAGGTGTAGGGAGAGTAAGGAGAGAGAGAGGACAGCGGCGGTAGTAAATAATCGAGAGAGAGGAAGAGAGAGTGATGGAGATTAGGTGGATATAAATCAAGCCTGTGGAGGTAATTGTCTCCAGACAATAAAGTCACCGTCTGGGCGGTAAAAGAGAGGATGATGAAGGAGAAGGGCGGGATGGAGAGGAGAGGAGAGAGAAAAAATGCACCGGGGGGGAGGAGAGACAAGAGGAGAAGAGGCTGTCTCAGGTTGCCTAGACAGACCCCCTGCACAGCCAGAACATCAGGCCTCATCATGTCTCCTCGTGTCCGCTCAGTCGAGTGTGTGGTGGAGATATGTGCCGTGTAAAAGCACACATCACGCATGTGTGTGATGTCCATTTCAGACAGCTACCCTATGACTCATTGACCTCATGTCATGAAATTTGCTGGCAAGCGAGACAGATATTGACATGCCCTTTTCTTGTTCAGCTCAGTATTTTTTCAAAAACCTTTTCTATGTCTCCATCTTTCCTGCAACCCCGCTCTCTTCTACACTTCTCTCACCCCATCTCTATTTCTCTCCATCTTTCTTCCAAACATCCTTTGATCTTGCTCTCTCTCTCTCCCCCCCCCCCTCACTCTCCAGGTTAGTTGACTTTACCAGGTTGCCATCTCCTACACCAGAGAACAAGGACCTGTTCTTTGTGACTCGTGGTTCAGGGATCCAGCCCTCCCCAGCGCGCAGCTCCAGCTACTCCGAGTCCAACGAGCCTGACCTGGGCATGGCCAACGGCAGCAAGAGCCTCTCCATGGTGGACCTCCAGGACCCGCGTAGCCTGGAGGGGGGCTCCGGGGCATCTGAAGGCCCGACCGAGGGCTCTTCATCCGGGGTTGTTTGGTCAGCCAGGACCCCCCAGGGGAACATCCCTGGAGGTCCCACCCTGAGGAGGCCAGGCCAGACCCCAACCACGCCCGGGTCGGAGAACGCTCCGGGCCCTGGCCGGCCAGCCCAGCTGCTTGCCCCGCTGTCGTTCCAGAACCCCGTGTACCAGATGGCGGCCGGCCTGCCCGTGTCGCCGCGCGCCCTCCCAGACTCTGGCTCCGAGTGCCACAGCTCGGTCAGTTCCCATAGCAACAACGA
Organism: Plecoglossus altivelis; assembly: GCA_036571765.1. Lineage (NCBI taxonomy): Eukaryota > Metazoa > Chordata > Actinopteri > Osmeriformes > Plecoglossidae > Plecoglossus > Plecoglossus altivelis. The sequence continues at coordinate 2,478,555 of BROE01000012.1, forward strand.
GGATGGGCCCGGTGGTGGGGTGAAGCACTCGTTTGCAAACCATGGAGGAGGGGGCGGAGGGGGAGGAGGGGGGAGCAGCGGGGAGGAGTACGCGCGGCGCTCCGGGGAGTTCACCCGCCGGCAACTGTCCCTGACGGAGACCCAGCACCAGCCCGCCGTTCCGCGCCAGAACAGCGCCGGCCCCCAGCGCCGGATAGACCAGCCTCCGCCCCCTCAGAACGTCCTGAGGGGACGCACCCCGCCCACCCTGCTCAACAGCGGGCCCTACCCCCGCCCTTCCAGCGGCAGCATGATGTCATCGTCGCCCGACTGGCCGGGCAGTGGGGCGAGGCTAAGGCAACAGTCGTCATCATCGAAAGGGGACAGTCCCGAATCCAAACAGAGAGCCCAACACAAACAGGTAGGGTAGCAGTCACAAACACACACACACATTGTTGAAGCCTGAACAGTGTGTTCAGTAGCTGCGGGACGGCTGTCTAGACTAGCACAGTTGTTGGTATAGTTACTGCGTAGCAACGGGGGATAAATTCATTAATCCCATTATTCATAGACAGTGTGTGTTTGTGTCTGTGTGTGTGTTGCCTGATGACTAATTGTCATTCTGTCACTAATAACTGTAATCTTGTGATCTGGAACTGTCTTAACAATGTTCCTATGTAGCTATCCACTTTCTCACACCCACACCCACACACACACACACACACACAAACAAGCCTGGTCATTTCCAAAAAGACTTTAACACAAACACACACACATGCATGTTTCCACGCCGAGGAATACTCGTAATACACACATCTACCTCCTTTATTGTGAAGGGTCTAATAGGGTATGCAGTACGTGGTTTAGTCTTTCAGACGATTACATCCTGTCATTAAAGACTCCAGTCGATGGTTGCCCCCGGCAATCTCCTGTTGCCCCCCGGGGGATCTCTGGCCTGGAGGGGACAGAGAGGACATCTGCATTCCCACAATCCCCTGCTCTTTTCCTGTGGGACTCATTGATTTGTTGGTTCATTGATGATGGCTTAATTCATTGATTTGGTGTTGCTTAGAGGTTAATGTGGTTGCAGTTATGGGAAGTTTGGGGATATGAGAGCCATGCCGACTCCATGTTCCTTTTTCCTGTCACCGTAACTGACCAGCTCGCTTGCTAACCAAGCGATTATATTAACAGTGGATCCTTGAACGCAGCTTTGGTCAAACGTTCAAATGTTGCCTGGCAACACATTTAACTAACAGGCCGGCAAGCGATCGTATAGAGATTCAAATGAATTCAACGTTTGAGTGTTTGAGATTCAGATATGCAGGGTGGTTTCAAGTTCTCTGCTTCGACTGTTCGCTCTGCCGTCACAGTCCAAAGGTTCAAGCTCCTGTCAGTCACAGCTTGGATGATGCACGCAGACACATGCGCACACAGACACATACTATACCTACACATGGCTCTGTATCTCTGTCTCTCTCTCTGTCTCTGTCTTGCTCTTGTATAATGGTTCATTCATTCCAAACGGTTGTGCTCACTGAAGTCAGGTTTACTTTTTTTTACTACAGACGAATGGAGTGAAAATCCTGTATTTCTCCTTCTCTCTTTGACTCTCTCTCTCTTTCTCTCTCTCTCTCTCTCTCTCTGACTCTCTCTCTGTCTCTCTCTCTCTCTCTCTCTGACTCTCTCTCTCTCTGTCTCTCTCTCGCTCTCTTTCACTGTCTCTCTCTCTCTCTCTCTCTCTCTCTCGGTTTCTGTTGTTCTATCTGTTTCTCTCTCATACACCCAGATCAACTCTCAGTTTGCTTGACTGCCAAGTGTCATCTGATTGAGACTAATTGGGGTGTATTGCCACACCTGAGCAGAGTGCTAACACTAAAATAGTCAGCCAATCAGAGGAAGCCTTCGAATCCACCCCCACTAGCCTAACCATCTTTAATCTCATCACACTCCTAGCTGCTGCATCGCTGCTGTGTGTGTGTGTGTGTGTGTGTGTGTGTGTGTGTGTGTGTGTGTGTGTGTGTGCAGAAACACACATGATAATGTGATTTTTTGCTTTCACTTGCTTTCCTCTTTCATGGTTTCATAGTTCCACTTGCATTTCAAGCTTTTCCTGTATGTGTGTGTGTGCACGTGCGCGTGTGTGTGCGTGCATGTGTGTGTGCGCCTCTCGGCCTGGGCCCGGCTCATGTGTGTACGTTGTGTTGGTTTCACTAGGCCCCCTCCCCAGTGCAGCCCAGTGCGTTGGACCGCACAGCCGCCTGGCTACTGAATATGAATGTGCAGTATTTAGACCAGGAGGGGATGGACCCAGAGTCCAGACACAGAGACCAGCTCACTCAGGCTGAAAAGGTAAAACCCTCGACCCTCACCCCCTTGATACCACCTCCACCCCCCACCTCCACCTCCAGTCTGACCCTAATTGACCTTGCCTTGACAGCCCTACCTTAATATGACCTCCCCCCCTCCCTTTCTCTCCCCTCCCCCCGCCTGGACAAACCTACCTCTTTAATCTGCTTTTTAATTGCCGCAGTACCTCACCCCTTCACCCCTTGTGGACTTCTAACACCCCCCAACACCCTACAGCCTAACCCCTCCCTGTACCCAAACCTCCCTCAACCCGCACCCTAACTCACAGTAACCCTGCATTGCAGACTAGTCAGTCTAACCCCACTTTGGGTTTAAACCCAACCCAAAGTATGTGCGTGTTGGCCTGCACATGTATGTTATGGCGTGTATGGATGCTCGCTAAACTCGCTGCTGCCGCTCCGTCGCTCGCTTCTCATCCCGCCCGCGCTTGCTGCCGTCGCCTCGCCGCTCCTGTCACAATCACGCATTCTATAGTTTTGACGCCTGCCACTCACGCAAGGCCTGTAGAGGGCCGAACACGCACGCGCCCGGTGAGGATACCGCAGAGCGCGGTGTGTGATTCAGGCTATTGGCCACCGAACATGGCAGCAACGCCAAGGATTATCGGAGCCTGAGAGGGAAGAGCAGAGCTAATCAAGGCCAGGCTGAAGAGAGGAGAATATAAGATAGGAGAGGATGAGAACGGAGAAAGGCGGTAACAAGGGTGGAGCTGTGTGTATGGCAGGTCAGAACCAGGTCCGACGTAACGCATTCAAACCCTTGGTACTTTTCACACGCTCACTCAGCTTTGAAGACATTGTGATGCGCGCTCGATGGTGTATTCAGGGGGTGAATAGAAATTATAGCCCTGACAGAGAGAGACAGCGAATGATGGAGACACACTGAGCGAGAGAGCGCTCAAGAGAGAGAGAGACAGCAGAGGAGATGGAACGGGAGTTGAAAAGCCTTTATGAATGAGAGATGAGATGGGAAGGATTTGACAACTTCTTATTACTGCTCCTCCATTTCATCTGGCAGGTAGCGATGTATTAAACACCTCCGAGGGGAGGGAGGGAAGGCGGGCGAGGGGGGGAGGGGGGAGGGGAGGCACTGCAGAGACGGGAGAAGGGCGGCCAAGTCGAAGGGGGACACGGTAGGCGTTGTTTTTCAAAGGGAGAAAGGGGGAGGAAAGAGAGAGCAAAGAGAGGGAAATGGTGAGCCAAGAGTGATGGGCCAAAAGAGAGGGAGAGCGAGATAGAGATGCATGGGATGTCACCTTGTCCCTTGGGGGAGGGAGGGGGAGGGAGTGGGGTAGAATGTAGAGAATATGAGGAGCACAGAGAACGACTGGTGGAGGTCACTGTTCTTCCTCAAGGGGTTGTGGCATAAAATGATGTTCCGGTAGTGGGTGGTGGAGAGAGGGAGAGAGAGAGACAGAGAGAGAGAGAGAGAGAGAGAAGTAGAAAGAGAGAGCCAAAGTGAAAAGGAGCAGGGCAAGGTGACAGCAGAAGATAGATTGTCTTGATGGAGGATAATGGAATCTGCTCATTCAGAGTGTACAGACAGGTCGGGTCCGACAGCTCTCTCCTCGTTGAATAAACCTGCCACATCATAATGTCTGTCCAGGTTGGCTGCATTGCATCATCAGAGGAACTGCCAGTTCATGTACAGTATGCAGCAGATAAAAACTGAACATACATTACATGTTGTTCTTAAAGCAGTGAACTTCTGTATTTGAGGTAACAGCAGGTAAGACCATGCTAGATAGTGTATTAGACCTTTTAGTTACTGTTGGAGAGACCAAGTATGTTGGTGTATGTTATGCCATGTTAGTGTTAGACCGTGTTGGATAGCTTGTGTTAAACCATGTCAGTTAGCATGTTACATGTATGGGTTTGGCCATAGTTTTGGCCAGTCCACTGTAAGGTGTTCAATGGGCTTTTATACACACCCAGGGCCGGAACAGATTCCCTTTTCAAGTCCACGCACTGGTGAAGAAGAGGTTTAACTGGATTACACACTCACCATACACACACCACACACAGACTCACGTGCACTCCACACACCAGCTGGAGCTGCGGAGGTCAAATCCCTCTCCCCTCTCACCCTCCCTCCCTTTTGGGGGAGTTGGGGGGGGGTCTAAAAGTCAACACGTTAATGAGAACTAGGACACAGTGGAGCATCACGCTCTCCCCCCTCCTCTCAGTAGAGCATGAAGTCAATCTTAGACGGGAAATAGTGACAAAGTGTTTCTAGAACCAGACCCATCGCCAGACCTCCCAGAGTTGGAGCTGCGCAGGAATGTGGGCCTGTGGCCCACTTGAGGGGCAGTCTGATAACATCGCTAAGGGAGGAGCGAAGGGAAGCTGATCGTGCAATCAGCGTGTCCAGGAGGAGATGACGCTAACGAGGGTGGAATGATGATTGTGATGATTATGAGGAGAACAATGATGTTGATGGCGGCGATGGTGATTGAGATGGCTGTTGATTGTTTCGGAAGCTAGACACTTTCCTCTGCGCTTTGGCTGGTGGGAAATGCCTTCACTTTCAAGATTTTTTTCCGGGTACGTCTAGACTTTGCTCATATGGGGGGGGGGGGGGGTTGGTATTGGTGTTACTCATGATGCCAAAGGCAAAGAAGACGTGCTGAAGGCTGAGGACGATGAAGATGAGACTGATAGTCATGAACGAGGATCTACTCATGAAAAGGACGGGTACAAGATGATAATGATGAGGATGTTGACGCTGAAGGCCCTTTGCCCTCTGCTCAGTACCAGCAGGAGATTGCAGTGCTGCAGGAGAAGCTGCGGGCGTCGGTGCAGAAGCTGGAGGAGTACGAGGCCTGTCTGAAGGGGCAGGATGAGCAGGCCCAGAAGGTGCTGATGGAGTACCAGGCCCGGCTGGAGGAGTCCGAGGAGCGCCTGCGGAGGCAGCAGGATGACAAGGACCTGCAGATGAAGGGCATCATCAGCAGGTGGGTGTGTGAGGGGGGGGGGCTGCTTGTTCAAATAATCCTCAGGTAACCGGAAATCCTCTCAAGAATAGTAAAACAAGACAAAAAATCTTCTTAAGTGCTGTTTCTTGTAGGCATAAGGAGAGGGCTTTTAACCCTAACACCAAGGGACTTAGTGTTAAGGGACTTAGTGTTAGTGGACTTAGTGTTAGGGAACTTAGTGTTAGGGAACTTAGTGTTGAGGGACATAGTGTTAGGGAACTTAGTGTTAGGGGTTAAAATAACATTAAGGGTTTTGATTAGGAGTTAGGGATAGGTTTAGGGGTCGAGGAAACAGGCTTGAATAGTGAGACCCCACAAGAACAGCAGTACAAACTTGGGTATATATGCTAACCTGAAGAATACCAGAAAAATCCAACAGAGATAGAGAGAGACAGGAAGAGTGAAAGTTAAGACGTTATCTGGGCTGTGTGTGTGTGCGTGTGTGTGTGTGTGTGTGTGTGTGTAAGCGCATCCGTGTGTGTCCCTGATGTTATCTCTTTAGCTTTGACGGCAGAAGACATGCTACTTCCCTGTTCCCTTCAGATCTCTATCAGCCTGCACTTTGCAAACTCAATTAGAGCTAAAGAGCCAGAAATATACGCAAACACACACCTCGCAAACACACACCTCGCAAACACTCACCTCGCAAATACACACTTTACAAACACACACTTTACAAACACACACCTCGCAAACACACACCTCGCAAACTCAATGGTTTGGCCGTCTCGTTTAATCCTCAGGTGAATTAGCGCCCCACACAGTGATGCACACTTCTGTTTGAAAACAAACCCTTCTTTTTGTCTAACGTCGCTGTGCGTGTGTGTTTGTGAAGGTTAATGTCTGTGGAGGAGGAACTGAAGAAGGATCACTCAGACATGCAAGCAGTAGTGGACTCCAAGCAAAAGATCATTGATGCCCAGGTAAGTCAGAACACACAACTGTTTTCGTCCGGGTCGGCCTGCCTACCAGAACGGACCTGGGTAGAGGCGCTGTTTGTAATGACTTAGCAGACAGTGAACCAGCATGGTTCTGAGTGTGGATGTGCCTAGGAGAAGCCATCTGAAATCCAAACAGCTTTGTAGGAGCCCAAGCAGGGGTGTGACATATCCTTGTGTGCACACATAAGCATGTGCGTGTGATTGAGGGACAGGAAAAGTGACAGAACATGGAAATACATGCAGATGTTTAATTCATAACCGTCAGAGCGTGTGCGTGAGTGTGTGTCTGTGTGTGTGTGTGTCTGTGTGTGTGTGTCTGTGTGTGTATGCGTTGTGTGCAGTGTTGTTGCTGGGAATCCCAGGCCCCGTGACAAAACATATGCCTGGGTCCAGTCATTGCTACAGACGTATGAAAACCCGCAAAGTAATAGGCTCCTCCAAGCCATAGGCCCCGTCATTCATTTCCACCGTTCCCCGCGACGCGACAGCCCTGTGTGTGTGTGCGTGTGCCTCTGTGGATCTCGTGTCACCTCGACTGCGTGTCACAAGGGGACACACCAACCTCATTCTTCATCCTGACTGTGTACCAGCCAGCTCACACCTCCCTCCCTGCCGTCTGTTTACATCACATCTGTCCACAGCAATCGGCTGTGTTGCAATGGCTGCAATAGTGTCACAGTAGCTAGCTGACTAGCGATGTGTAACGAGTTGTCTTCACTTTATAACTTGACACATTACGTGCTTGCTACCGACGCGGCACATTATGTAAAGGCTAACTAGCTATGTGTTAACCAGTGAGCTAGCTATCTGCTAGCTTGTTAGCTGGCGCATTAAGATTCTGACAGAGTTGTGAGGTACATGGAGGGTTACAAAATGCTAAATTAAACTCAGGATGAGTATGTCACTCACTCAGGAGAATTGTTAACGTGAGCTCTCACTTGTGACACAGCTCAGAGGTACCACACACTCATTAGAACACACATCAGTACACTTTCAAGCCTTAGCAAAACAAGTTTATCTAATACACACAACACAAACGCAATCCACTGTATCTTTGCGCCGCAGTAATGAGATTTTCCATTCAACAAACAAGCAGTGCTTAGCAGTGTGGCTTCTAGGGGGGTAACCAGGGAGGAAAACAGCAGCACAGTCAAGGAGAAAGAGTAGTCTATTAGAGTCAAGCTTAGGTGGATAAATGTGACCAATTATGGAGTCTGTTTGTATGCACGGCATTCTCTGGCCAACTCTTTGATGACTCACATTTTCTGTTTCCCCCCCTGCTTTCCTTGTGTGTGTGTGTGTGTGTGTGTGTGTGTGTGCGTGCGTGTGTGTGTGCGCGCGTGTGCGTGTGTGTGTGTGCAGGAGAAGCGCATAGCATCTCTAGACGCAGCCAACGCCCGCCTGATGAGCGCCTTGACCCAACTAAAGGAACGCTACAGCATGCAGAACCAGAGGAACGGCATCTCTCCCACCAACCCCAGCAAGCTGCAGATCACCGAAAACGGAGAGTTCCGGAACAGCAGCAATTGCTAGAGAGAGATAGAACAGAAAGACTGCGTGTGTTTGCGTCCATGCGTGTGTGTTTGCATGTGTGCGTGCGCGTGTGTCAATGAGACTGAGGTGCTTGTTGAGGACACTTCCTTTTAAGGACGGATCACAGTTGTGCTTGGAAATCACTGTGCGGGCCAGAGGAGGAGGCGGGACTTCAGTTGTCCAACAGGAAACAAGACAAGGACGGCAAAGGGACTTTGCTAACATTGAGCGGGAGGACGATGGTTCGAAGAGGCAGGCAAAGCATGTAGATATTGAATTTCGGCAATCAACCGATTTGGATGTTTCCATTGGATGTATGCAGTTACCAGGACAATTTCAGACGTTGGTCCATGGTTGGGACAAACCACTATATAATCACACAATGTCTGTCAAAGTCTCTCACCCTGAAATCCCTCTCTCCTCCTCTTCTTCCTCGCTTCTTTTTTTATGAACACCAGGTTATGTGGGCAGTGTAAAATGAAAAAAAAACTGCATCAACAAAAACAATACGATAGAAAGCTTGTGAGAAAAAAATAGCTATTTTTTTCAGAGTTTCAGTTGGATGTTCTTTTTAAAAACCAAATAGGAGCTTCAAAGAGGTTTTTAGTCCTGAACAATCAACTTTTTCTCCTCAGTCTTTGGGTGGATTCCAAAGTGCCCTCGCTGGAGCCATCCTCCATGTTCCCTGTCTACTGCACTTTGTGAAAGTTCTTGTTACAGGAAACGCCTTAAGTAAAGAACACACCCCGTACTGTCCCTCAATCTCCCCAACGTCCCCTGCAAAAAAAGGCACAACTTATACTGTGGATTTATAAAGGAAAAAAAATATATTATATAAATACATTGCATAATGTATAAGGATTAACTCTAAAGTAAATGAAACAATATTAGACTATATTCATTACATTTGATATAGATGGAGGAACTTCTTTCTTTTTGTCTAATACATGATGTAACTATATTTGATATTCTTGGTTATGAACGCAGACCTGTTCAGAGGAGTCTGAGTTGTATATTTATCCCCTGTGACTGTATGACCCTGTCAGTCTATGTAATGGGCCTTGAGAAGTGAGCTGTACCTGTCAAAAACAAGTTAGGAACCAGCCAGGAAAATCCATTTGCTTTCTAATACGCTTCATTATTAGTGTACTGTGGAGCCACTGTGTGTTTGGGTCCACAAATGGCTTTGCAGGCGACTGCAGAGATCTCCCCTTACAATGTGGCTTGCCCTTGGTGAACCACAGCCATCATTAGAGGTAGAGATGGTTCATTGGCAGACCTCGTAGCCCCAGACGAGGCAGTGTTGGCGGTGTGAGGCGGGACCGGTCAGGTCAGGTCAGCAGGTCACGGTGGTGGTGCTAGTCACTGCTCTGGCCGCTGATAAACACCTCGCCGGTTCGCAAAGAGGTTTTGAAAACCGGCAACATTAACGTGACGGCTGATGTTGGCGTGTCTCTTCAGGGATTGGGGACCTGTTTCACGTTTGGTCTCAGAAGCCCTGTAGCACAAAGGGGAGGAGAGAGACACACATATACACTGGACTGGCGCGGGCTGCCGGAGAACAGAGGCCTCCCATGTTATCTCCCTCCACAACTCTCCTGTTAGACAGCATGCTGCATCAGACTGGGACTCCATGTAGCTTTACTCCATCTCTCTCTTTTCTCTCTCTCTCTCTCTCTCTCTTCCATACTCTCTCTTTATTCTGAATGTGTAGAGGCTGCTCTACTTCAGTTGGTCTTAAAGTGGGTTCAGACCCTCTGAATGATCCTTGCTCCCTGCGGCTTGCCATGGCATTTCAGCATCTATATTTTGTATATTTTTGTACTCCCTTTTCTTACCTTTACTGACTGAATACGAGTGAGAATCTGCATGCGTCATCCTGGTGCCATAGAGCCAATCGCAGTGCCAGAACCACCTTTTTGTTTGAGATACGATTCCATTTTATTTTCTGTTCTTCTGTCGTTTGATTGGCTTAGTCATACAGTAAAGACAGTGGCTATATTGTAACGCTACGTTGTATTAATGGGGCAGTCGGATTGAGATTGAATGTGTAAATAAAATGTTCATGATATTTTTACCTAATGTTATCACGATGAGAAGTTTTTTTTTTGTAAATGTACCTTGTTGTGTTAAAACTCTCCTGTATCATTGTAGTTCATGGATATTGTAAATAGTCTGACCCTTCAGTCACCTGCTCTCTGTTACTCTTGCTTCACCTCACATTCACTGTCACATTGTTGTTTTTGTAGCAAAGGGACTCCATCTTTATAATATCAGAGGCAACCTTTAAAACAGAGTGCTTTCGCGTGCGCTCCACGCCTGTCGGACATCGCCATCTTGGTCCGACCGTGGGGCGGCTGGGTCCGGACGCCTGGACATCCACCAATCAAATCGATCGATACTCAAGCACAACCTCGCTGCCTGTCAGTACACTGCAGTGTCCTGGGCCATGAACACAGGCAACATGAAATCCAGCAGATCTGTGCGGGGCACGTGACTCCGCAAGGACGTTCTGCCAAGGTCCGCTTAAGCAATCATTTACTAGTGAATAGCTGTGTTTAAAAAAAAAACAACGTTACGATAGGAATACACAGTTCCCCACTGGGCCTGGACTGAAATCATCCAACACACAGCACCCATGGAACGCCCGCCTTACCAGGCACCACAATTCCAGGGAAATGCCAAACGTGACAGATCCGTCAATCGATCTTCCATCACGATCAGTCCATGTCACCCATACCAATCCCTCCCTGTGTATGCCAGTCCAATAGAAACGTCATAGTTCCCTCCATCACATTAAGGCTACTCATCCTCCATCTCTCCTCATGCGATTAAGGATAAAATGATAGAGAACCAGAGATGGTTGTGATGGACATTCTGTACAGAGACTTCGCCCGCTACCATTCCCATACTGTAAAGTTATACAATCACTAACATCACAACCCATACAGAGCAGACAGCTCGAAGAAATAATTAGATCTATAATTAAAAAATATACATCTATAAATAAAGTAAGAGATGTTGTATGTTTTCTAATATCTTGTAGAAAATACTTTTTGTAAGTATGTTGAAAGTAAAGTATTTGCTGGACGACAGTGACAAAAACAATAATGTACAGGACAGAGGAATTTGTTTTGTGTTGACAATGAAAATTATGTGGCTGTGCAATTTATGTACATTTGCAACTAGACTTATTAAAGTTTTATTTAGCTATTTTAAATCCCACGTCTACCGCATTTTTGCTTGAGTTTGTGCCCAAGTAGAACCAGTGCATCATGCCCAAGTAAAGCAGCTTGTCACAGCTGGAGACAGTTCAGTCAAGTGAAACCTCTACACACATACGGTCGGTGACTCCAGTGGCTGAGACAAAAGTACAAAGACCACAGGAGATGTACAGAGCGGAGGAAGGGAGACGGAAAGAGACGCATGTTTCTCTGTGAGACTGACCTACATACAGTATATAGCCTCATTGTTATTCCTCTCAGCAGAGAGTGGTGAGATGAGGAAGGAGAGAGGAGGGGAAGACTAAGGGAGAGCTGCCTTGACACCAGAGGGATGCTGGGCTAAACTGACAATGTTTACCGCTGGGGGTGATAGGCCGTGCGGACTGTACAGCAAAAGAACATCCCGCGTTAGCACGGGAGCGTTCCAAGCGCAGGGGCACTCGAGCACTGTGGAATCCTGGCATCCACCCCATGTTCTGGAGCGTTCACGTCACCGGAGATCAAAGCTGGTATTAAGTGGGCTCCTCAAACCTCCATGCGCAGAGCAGCACCAAAGCAGATTGGCCACGTCTTCCAGGAGTTCTACTTCATTAGAGAACACGATCCCTGGCTGGTTTCTGCTGATTGAATACGTATACGTTTCCCTTTCCCTTTGACTTGGGCTGCAGTGGAGCGGACATCATTAAGACCGGCCCGCTCATCAGCTCCCTGACTGAGGGAGATGTCTAATTGCTCCCCGTGAGCCGCACTTAGAGTCAAGGCCCTGTGGCAAGAGGATACCCCCTTTTTCCATACACACAGAAACACACACACATGCTCCTACTGCACACACAACCACCCTGTAACAACGAGAGTCTCCCTTTGTGGAATTAGGAACATTTAGCTGGATGTTTAAATGGGATGATTACTTATAACTTGAGTTTGGCCATTGAGCTAGGCCTTCAGCTAGAGTGACCATATTAGGAAGGTGTGGGAACATTTCAGTTGGAAAAGATGTGGAGATGTAGATAGGATGAGGTGGTTTAGCTGGGGTGGAGCATTTATTTCTCATTTGACTAAGTCAATGCAGGTTCCTGTGAACACTGGCACAGAAATCAAGCGCAGCTGGTTCACGCAGAAGATTCCGAGACCTAGTACGTCATAGAAACTCGTCATATGACGCACTCGGACCACACCTTCTTTGTAAAGCGGGCTATTCAACACATTGCTGTTCTCCGCATTGCTAGTGCTACACAGGAAGTTCCCTTTTCTAGCTGATGTTTCTCGTGTCAACTGCTGTGTCCGATCAGTCTGGTTTCGCGGGGTTGTGGGCAACCGTTGACAGGTAATGAATGTTAATTCTGTGAATTTCTGCTGTGTGGGCCTGAATTTTGGAGCGCTTTGTCTTGTGTGTGAATATGACAGGTGTTGCGCGACGTTGATCCTAGGCTGGGAAAACTCTGACCGGCCGAATCGTGGTGGCATTTTGGGGTCCTCAGTTTGAGTGCTTACACCTGCAGGCGCGTTGAATTTGACACATATCTGGTCGTCTTGCAGAGTTATCGCTTTTCGAGGGGGCACCTGTCAGACTTATATACAGCGCCCTGTCTGCGAGTAGGCCTTCAACGAAGCTGCGCTTCTATGTCTCTCCGTTCAATGTTGTCGGGACTGGTTCGTTTAGGATCTAGAGTGGTTATGGTTATTTGCCATGCGTCGCTTTTCTCTGTAATTTGTTGTGTTCAGTGTGCGTCATTTAGCCTATTTTATTTTCCTCCCTTGTACTTGGCCGTGCCGTCACTCGTCATCAACAGCTGTGGCTGTTAACCAATCCGAAGTTAATAACGCAAGTTCGTTATTTTGAAAAACGCTCTTGCTAGAACAGTCTTGCAAATACCCGAGGACTGAGAACGAAATAAGATGCTTATCGAAAAGTCGGAACAAATGTGTTGTTACTGAACAGCAATATGGCCACGCATATGTTCATTAATAATGCACGTCTCATGGGATGTTCCTTTATTTTAAAACTAAGGTCCGTAAGTGACATATGACTAACTATATTTACCATCAGACTACCGAGCAGTTGGGACTAGTGAGGAAAATAACTGACTAGAGCTTTTTTTTTAAAGCTACCACCGGACTGAAGACCATGTTTTGCATCAGTAGTCATTTTTAACTGAGGCTAAAACGGTGGGCAAGATTGAGAAAGAAAGAGGACGACAGTATCTTAATTTGTATTTTATTTAGCAAAACCCATGCAAAATGCAAAATAACGTGTCCTGTCACTGCCACAGAGCTAGAGAGCATGGCTCTCTTTCAAGCAACAAAAGACCTTTGAGAGCGAAGCGATGATCCGATGAAAAAGACGTCTTTTCTTGGCCTTCTTTCCCTTAACGTCACTGCTCGAGGCCTCTGCTGCATTTGAAGTACACAACAACTTGACAATCTTAATAACATTATACATTTTTTACTGTTAAATACTGTTTCTCAATTTGTAATGCGCACCTACCAAGTGAAGTCTCAGTTTTTTGAGCACTGGGAGTCTCAGTTTTTGTATTGACTTTCTGTTGATGAAACCAACGTTAAAAAAAATATAAAAAAAACACATTCAAAAAATATATATTTTTGAATTGGGGTCAGAAATGTCTTTCCTACTTTTTGCCCATTGGATCCTGACTTCTGTCGGACACTGTCTGATACCACTGCATTGTGCTTTGTTTTCATAAGAGAATTAAGAGAGAAATATTGAAATTGTTTAGACGTTATCGTTATTCAGTTATTTTAATGGCTGGCGTACATACTTGGTATTCTTAATGCTACCTTCAAAGAAGAGTAGGCGTCAGGGTTGCTGGCCTTAATCAAGCCGGTGCCGTCATCACACTTCTTCTCACACGCTCTGGTTTTGACAGGTTTCTTTGAGTGCTTACTGGCCTTTGCCAAGCCAGGGCACTCATCAGACCTATCGCTGACTCCTTCAGCCAGTTTGTCTTCGCAAGAAACTGCCGAATGCTTCGTGGCCTTAACCAAGCCAGAAGCGTCATCAGCCAGATCCTTAATGTCATCAGAAGTGCTTTTGTGACAGCTGTGTGTCTCTGTGGAGTGGCCCAGGTGGACATTTTCCTCTACCGAGTCCTCTGTTGTGTTCACAGTTGAGTTGCTGAGATCAAACACTTCTGGCTGAGCCACAGACTGTGTCAGAGACCCATGTTCATCTTGTAAGGTCTCCTCCTCCTCCTCATCATAAACATGTGCCATAACCTTTTTTTTGTAGCAATCTGTAATAAGCCTTCTGGCCTTGACCAAGCCATAGCCTTCATTGGAATTTTCACAGTTGCTTTTGGCGGACTTCTGTGACGTTTTGGTGGCCTTGACTGAGCCACATCTGTCAGCAAGTGGATCTGCCTTGAAATAGACAGAAGTGGGGGTCTCAGAGGACTGGCCCGGGTGGACACTTGCATCTACGGAGACATCTGCTGCGGTTCCCTCTGCGGTGCCGTTGCAGACAGACTGGTCCCCTTTATTAGCACGGTTGCTTATGCAAATGGTTGTCATCCTGGCTACGATGTAGAATGCCAATTCGTTATGGCAGAATTTGGGATTCAATAGTATCTGAATCGCAGTGTCTACCATTTTCCTCTGGGCTTCGGGACTCCTGAACAGAGAGCTCTCCTTTTGGCAGAAGTTCACCTGTATACCTTCCTCCTCTTCCAGTGCCCTTCTGACGTCATCTACGATGCAAGCCAGGTCCCCGTATGTTGGCTTCTGTAGAAAAAAGGTTCCAGCTTTCTTTAGACCTTTTACCACCCCCGTTACGATGTATGTCAGTGTCTCCACACTGATAACAATCTGCCCGTCAGCATGGTTGTCTTGCTCTGCGGTGGCTTGGATGACCGCAGGGTTAGCCCGCACATCTGGCTGAACCGCTGGCCTCTCTTGGGCTTTAAAGGTTGCTTCATCATTCCCGTGGTTCGTTGTGATCTGGGGTGTCTCAGCTTGGCCTCCTGCATTGTTCCACTGTGGCTCAATCACAGGTGCACTTGGCTTAAGATCCACTTTATTCTGCTCAGGCAGACCAAGGTCCTGCTTCTTTCCGTCAGCCAAGGACAAAGGTGCCAGAGAATTGCAATGAATAAGCGACTGAACAGGAGGCGTGTTCAACACCGCTTTGGCCAAGCTGTCAGACTCCATAGATGCTGTGAAAAGAACATTTAGTTCAAATATGGCATCACTTATCTCATAAGAACATTTCAAATCAATTCTACCATGTCCAGACAGAAACCGGGACTAACTTGGAAGACCTTGCTCCAGGAGGGGGTTCTGTCTGATCTTCACAGGAGAAGACTGGATCTGGTTGCAACCTCCAGAATTCAAACCTAAAGAAGTAAAGTCATCGGCAGTTCCTAAAAAACATGTATCGTGCTTTTTAAACTTGTATTTCATATTGATCATGGTGTTATTATGGGATGTTTCTCTTTCCGAGCAAAAAGTGGAATTCGTGACTGTACCTTTGGAGATGACAGTGGTGGCCTTCTTTGGGGTTTCGGAGGTCTCAAACAAACCATCGCCCACTTGAGTTTGAGACAAATCACCAGTCTTTGACTTACCTGTGCTCGGTCTGCAGGATGTGTCGCGTGAGAGTCTCTCCGGAAGGACATCCTCAGAGACAGTGACAGGGGTCGCTCTTTGGATCGGAGGGAGGACTTCTACAGAACAAAAGAAGGGGAACATTCCTTCATGATCAAGGAAAGCAGCATAACAATGTTCATAACATAAAGAATTTCATACTCACTGAATCTATTGATCTGTTGAGGAGGGACACTCGGGGGCCTCGGCAGGAAAATCTGGGCCTAAGACAAACACCATTGGGAACACTGATTATGAATATATATACCAGCTTCATCTTACCAATATTGTGAGAGAATGTCTGAGAGAACATATTTAACATGACAACAACTCTTTCACTACGGTAGAGGATGCAACAGAGGAAAAACATCAACAAACTACAGACAAAAACCTTAAGCTCTCATTATACATTACTGGACCAACCTTAACTCTACATGTGACCTACTAACATTTATACAGATTCCTGTGATGATGACTAGTGACAGAAGCTCTCAATAGTTATCACATTGATTTTAAGTAATGTCACCTGACATCCTACTTGACCTAATCGAATGTTTAGAAGAAGATCTGAGATGGAACATCACACCTTTTTGATTGCACCCAATGCATTAGGGTGTTTCTTATGAGGTACCACTGGTGGTAGTAGCCGCACACTTGCTCCAACACTTGATTTGGGCTGAGTAGGGGACTAGAGAAATGGTAAGGTTGCAGAAGAAAAATGATCAACGTTAAGGCTTTAAATACACACATTTTTATTGTGATATGTTTTTGCAATTTCTTGGCCTTGTAATCACTGTATTTAATTGATGTGATGAGTGTTGCTAAACATATTCTCTGAATGAAACAAGACAGTTACATTTTAAATGAAAAAACAACAATCTTAGTTTAGTGACAAACTTACTTTTGAGCCCTTTGTTTCTTTAAATGGTATTCTTTCCATGTTTACTGCTCCTGCAGGTAAAATAAAGTAACGCACATGTAAGCTACTTGCTCAGAAATTTCTTTTGGACTGACAGACACAGTAAATGGTAACAATTTATTTAAACTTGAGTAGCATTATGACCCAAATACTTACACTAGTGGTTATGACGTCATCAGATAAATACCGCTCCGTGCGGAAAACGCCGTCCACTCTATTTGAATCTTTGTCTCGGACAACTAGTCCTACATTTATATTTATAGGCCTACTCTTGATACTGTGAAAAAACTACTTGGTTTATAGTCAAATACAATAAACATGCCCTATATAATATAATTTAATATAAAATATCCATATACAGTTGGCTAGATGTCAATTATCTTTTCTAGTAGTCTATTAAAGCAGCTAATATAAATAAGAAAGGCTAAACATAATTTCAGAAAATTAACAAACGAACATTGCACATAACGTAGGCCCGCAGAGCACTCAAATCACATGACACATCAGTGAAATATAGAGGGGATAATGTAATGATCAGTGGAAGAGGGGTATCCCATTTCCTGCTATTCCGTCCTCAAGCGAAACCAGTAAGCCTAAACGTTTGGGTCAGTACTGTGGCCGAGAGGTGTCAACGGGTTGCCAGTGGCCTCAAAAGGTATAAATGAACAATCAGATGAAGCTTTACCCATGTATGCAGCCATTGCGATTTTAGACCAACGTTGTATATCGGTGTATCGCAAACAATACACGGCTAAAGGTTCGTCTTTATTGTCTGACGTTAGGCTAGCTAAATGACGGGACGCGTACGTTTCTGTCTTTGTCGATCCAATGTACACTGTTATTGAGCTGAAACTGAAATGAAGTCTCCTTCTTTCATATACACAAGATAATGCTTAGCACCTCATTAAAAAAAGCTATGATGACAAGATGTTCATGGACCTCATGTGAAGACTTTACAGTCCTGTGATCATTTTAAACGTGTTCATAGGCTATTGCGTTTTGACAACTTGTTCGAACGACTTAAGAGTCGTGGCCCGTTTAACTTTCATTCGGCGAGCGATTGCAATCGCAGAACCGTTCGATTTGTATTGCATCGTGTTTGTCTTGAGGCAAATATCGCAGTTTGTCTTAGGGTTAATGATGCAAGAGAGGATTTTTGTCTTGTTACGATCACAGCCATATAAAAGCGAGTTGCGAGTCTTCCATAGACTCCCATTGTTATCGAAGAAAGCGGGAGTACAGCGTGTCACGTGCGACCTACAGTTCCCAACTTGGTACATTTCCACTGTTCGACCCTATTCATTTTCAGTAAATATATTTGATTAAAAAATATCATTGGCAAGTAAACAGTGTGAGCAGGATAATGCCCTTTGAGATGTACAATATCACTTGATAATGGACTTCGGCCGAGTCCATATGAGCTAGGGGGACGATTCATTGTTGCTAGCTTGCTAGCTCTAATGAGATGTATTCAGAGAAGACAAACTTTGTATGCCAGCGAACACCAATAACAGAAACTAATTTGACAGACTATAAACCAGGGGTCTCCAATCCTGGTCCTCGAGGGCCGCTGTCCTGAAGGTTTTCAGTGTTTCCCTGCTCCAGCACACCTGATTCTAATGAATGAGCCATTACGAAGCTCTGTGGAAGCTTCATAATGACCCTTTATTAGAGTCAGGTGTGCTGGAGGAGGGAAACACTGAAAACCTTCAGGACAGCGGCCCTCGAGGACCAGGATTGGAGACCCCTGCTATAAACCAACTGACTTCTGGTTATGATAAACGTCTCTGGCTAGCCACAGTAGGTGTTGTTTACCTTAGATAATAGACCTACAGTCTAGCGCTAACGGTATTTACAATCTTACAAGCTATTATCTGACTATAAACTAACTAAATGTGGCTTAAAATGCTACCAATAACAATTGATAAGAGATCCACCCGTGCGTTGACATGAACAATATTCAATTTGACCAATTTACCATCAAACTTGCATTGGAAACGTAGAAAAGCATACACATACATACATAATCTACTGGTGATCCCTGGGAGGGATTGCAGTGCCGCTTGTTCCCATTTGGGGGTCACGGGTAACTGGAGCCAAACCCAGTAGCTTTCGGGCCATAGGCGGGGTACACCCTGGACTGGGGCCAGCAGTCGCAGGGCTAAACGTAGAAAAGCAATGGGCAATAAAGCCTACAACATTTGGAACTATAGGTTGCACGTGACATGCTATATTTCCGCGTTCTTTGATAACCACTGAAGTCTATGGAGATGCCGCAACACTATATGACTCGGTTCCATCTTATGCACAATCTCACGCTGGCGCCTTAACCATAGACACGCATGCACACGGTGGTAACCATAGACGCACACGCATGCACACGTTGGTGCTCAACCATGAGGAAGCTAACATGGGTAGGCGACTTCTGTTACATGGTAGATTAACTCTGCTTTCTGTCTCCTCATACATGGTGTTATATCTCCTGCATGCCATTCATCCACTGCAATGAGCAAGCCCTATTCGTCACCGACGTCAGGAAGCATGACTACATAATCCGGTTCACTGGGGAGGCTTAGATTAGCGTGCCGGCGCGTGGTCCGGACCCTAAACCATTGGAGTGGCTGTATGCTGGTGTCTCAAGTGGTCTAGATTTCACCGCTCAAAGTGTTGGGTAGTTGCTCATCTGCAACGTATACATTGGTTTGCCAGGCCTGGATTACAGCAGCACGTGGAGCGTCAGGTGAAGCAGTCAACGTACACTCTGGTGGGTAAGTATTGATTACATGATGCTCATTCGAAGTAGCTAAAAGTTTCAGGGCACGCATGCATAGTGTGACGATGGCTAGTTAAAGCTTAGGGACACTGTCTGCTCTAAGTTACACTTGCTTAGCTCCATATAGAAAACCCAGTGTTCATCACTATAGGTAGCAGGGGCAACATCTGCTCTAACACAAAACCGAGTTTGGCTAACATGGCGCCTATCTCATTGCACATTCTAGCACCATCAGGGGGCCCATAGGGGGGCAAACAGATCCACGATGCCAAATCATGTGTTACGATAATGTAATGTGTGAAGTAGATACTACGTCCTCCTGCCTGAACCAAGTTTAACAGACATCTCCCAGGATAACCTGCTAGTTGGCCATTAGAACTGCTATCGTCCTCACCATTCCAAGGTAGGCAGTCACAATAAGACATGTTATGTCACAAGTACACACACAACGAAAACGGCGACAATCAGGATAATCAGGATTTAATAGAGGGGGGAAAAACACAAATCACAGTTTTAAGGTCAGTTACATTTTATTTTATTGGAGCTATCGTACAGTACAGACAGTATCCAAGTCCTATTTGATGTGAATTCGGTCATACTCAAGTCATGTGTTTAATGGGATTGCATCCCTAGCAAGAAAAACGTTCCCCCCCTGTATCTAGAGTTTCAACAGAAGATATATCAATAGTTGGGATAGTTGTAGTTTTCTCAGGTAAAAACAAACTGCATCCCCTGATGAGTAAACCATGCAGACTTCCTTCTTACTGCGGTACAATAGTGCGGTGTACACCCACCACACCAGGATGGAAGTGTTGTGTGTTTGCTAGTTTGTGTTGCATCCCTATGACAGAGATGAGACAGACAGCCTGTGTTCATTCTCTGGCAAGCTTGAACGTAGTCTAACATGGAGTGACACAGCAGTGAATAAATAATGTTGAAAACAAACGGTCGAACAAATACAAAAACAAAATAATACACAATTCAAAGATCACTACGAATGACACTTAAATCGTAAACAAGCTGCGAGTGTTGACGGTGTTGTCTTAAGATCCTTCTTGCTGATGTCGGTCAACGGCGGCCATTTTGCGTGACCCACTGCTGTGGTCTAAGGCGGCCATGTTAGAGTAGCTGCTGATCTGAGTTAAGAGGAAGTGGGAAATAAACCTTACCCTTTGGGACTACGTGATCTAGCTTGTCCCTGATTGGCTCCGAGAGCTGTAATGAAAACGGCAGCCGAGTCACTGGCCGTGGTCACACGTTTGAACACACAGTCACACGAGGGCACACGCACGTCTGTGCAAATATTCTAGGATTTGAGAGCTACTGTGCAAAAGCTCAGACTAACACATGCATTTTTGATAGTGTTTGTACGTGTTGCAGTAGAATGGACATGCATATCGTGTTGTCAGCTGGATAAGATGAAGCCTTCGTATATTTCCCTGAAGAGTGCGAGAGTGTATGGTTGTGTGTGTGTGAGAGAGAGAGATTGTCCAGGGGATAGGTTGATAAGGTGACGGGAGGCACACAGCTGCCCTGAAGGTAAGAATCGATTAGAGCATTTAAAGCAGGGCTTTCCAGCCAAGCCAAGTCATATATCTGCTCCCCGCAGAGACAGACTGGACAGCCTCTGCACACACTCCATTCATACATGTCCCACACCAAGGCCGGAACACACACACACACACACATAATTTATTTGTTTCTTCTCTAACCATTCTCTAGTGGGCCTCTCTCCTCCAAGTAAGGAAAAGCAATCAAACCTAGAGCAGGTCTCATAGAGGTTAGGTTTTGCAGTGGGGCCCAATCCTTCTCTCTCGTCTTGACATGTGCCCCTGGGAGGGGGGGGGGGGGGGGGGTTGGATGCTGGGGGGTCTTGCATGTGGCGTGTGCGGGTGACTAGTATACCCTCCAGCCTCCCCACAACCAACCATCAGTCCTCCAGGTTGGACCAGAGAAAGCCCATCAGGCTCTGGTATGGAGGGGGGGGGAGAGAGTTAGGGGGTGAGGGAGGCAGGAGGCTGGGTGTGGTGAGGAGTCCTGCCCCCTCCCCCAGGTGGGGCCCGGCTGCAGCTCAGGGAGCGCCGCTCCTCCCCAGGCGCCTCCAGCTGGGCCTCACATAGCTCCAGCAGAGACAGAACCTGCTCCCTGAGGGCCAGGGACTTGAACCGCCGCTGGGCCAGGTAGAAGAACGCCTCCACGAAGGCCTGCAAGCCCATACCTGAGGGGGGAGGAGAGGAGGAGGGGACACAGGAAGATTTTATTTTCCAGAGCGCACTTCACCAGACGACTATTGTCTGAAACCCTGGAGCCCAAGTGTAGAAGATGAAGCTGTCGTGTTAGACAGATGGAACTACACACCACTGACAGACAACCATTACTGTGTGTGTGTGTGTGTGTGCACACTTTTGTGGGCTGGGCTTGAATGCCATAGCTTCTCATGGTCCCTAAATGAATCACTGCAACTCAGACTCAAGAACCAAGCCCATCCAAAAGTTCAATAGCGGTTACACTGCGCACAAACACACACACACACACACACACACACAAACTTATTGTGGCCACGATTTCCTACAAATAACTTGAAGAAAAAATAAAATTACACGGATCTGACAAAGATGTCAAACACCATGCAGCGCACACACACGCATGCACACACACACACACACACAAAATCCGGCAGTACATAAGGTACTTTGGTACTCGTAAATTATTTTTTATGCAGGTTTGAATTTTATGCTTCTCCAATCTTGGGTCTCCTCTCTGAGTGTTTTCCTGAGGGACGACCAGCCTTTATTACTGCCTTTTGTCATGGCGCCTCATGCTTAATAACCGTATACAGCAGAAGGAGAAATGGAGATTTCATACATTAAAAAAACAAGGATAAAAAGAGCGGGAATAGTTCATTTTCTTGGAAAGTCTTAGAAGGTTAGTGAGAGATGGATCGAGAGAGAGGGAAGAGAGCCTTTCTTCAGAGGCGATAAGGAAGATGCTTAGTATTCGGCTAAAGTCCTGAGTCAGCTTCTCCTCACTTTCCAAAAGCCAGAACTTTATTATTAATAAACACTTGCCTTATCCATAACACCCCCTCCCCTTTCCAAACATGCATGAGCACACGCGCACACACACACTCAGGCCTGTGTGCCTCTGGGCCCCACAGGGCTAATGACCAAATTCTCACCCCATTGTTTTGGGGGCTGTTTCCTTATTCGACTCACGACTTGACTCCCCCCCCCCTTTTCGCGTCTCCCTCGGTCCCCAACTCTGTTCATCCTGATCCTGCCTCTGCTGTGCTGCTGCGTTCAATCAGCCGTGAGTCCCCCCCTCCCCTTCCCCCTTCCCCATCCCCTCCATCGCACATCTTCAGGTGCCGCTCATGAATTATTCAGTGTGGCTGCTCTCCCTTGTATATCCGCGGCTCTCCGACACTAGTTCATTTCTATTATAGCCCAGCTTTGTTGGGGAGAGAGGAAGGGAGAGAGGGGGAGGGAGAGAGAAGAGAAGGTGCAAAGATGAGGAGCTGTACCATGATGGTTGGATCGTAGATGGAAGAGATACGATGTAGGAGAGAAACAGAGAAAGAGGCTTGGGGGGAGGAGGGGGGGAAAGGGAAGAATGACTGAGGACACAAGGGTGCTAAAGGTGGAGAAGTGGGCTGTGAACAAGGAAAGATGATACAAGTGCACATCTTCACTGGCTTTAAAAGGTCAGCTGGTCCCTTGTCTTTTGTCCCCGTGTGTGTGTGTGTGTGTGTGTGTGTGTGTGTGTGTGTGCGTGCGTGCGTGCGTTACCTGCTTCTCTGGAGTCAGGCAGCATTCCGGACCAGCGACGTGTGATGTCAATGTAGAGAATGTCCACTGATGCCATGGAGAAATTACTGTTGCTCAGTTTACAGTTCCTAAAGACACACACACACACACACACACACACACCGAGATCCAAGGTCAAATCTTTCACAGCTGAAGATCGTGCTACAAGGCTTCTGAACACAACTCAACACAAGGACACAAGCCACACCTACCTGATGAAGGTCCTGAAGCCTGTGGGGCCCA
Organism: Plecoglossus altivelis; assembly: GCA_036571765.1. Classification (NCBI taxonomy): domain Eukaryota; kingdom Metazoa; phylum Chordata; class Actinopteri; order Osmeriformes; family Plecoglossidae; genus Plecoglossus; species Plecoglossus altivelis. The sequence continues at coordinate 2,501,916 of BROE01000012.1, forward strand.
GCCGCATGTTCCCCTTGACGCCCAGGAAGCGCAGGAACAGGGTGGTGATGCGCTCCACCAGCCGCAGGTAGTTGAATTGCTTGGTGTACTTGGGGAACACCTGCTTCAGGCACAGCGAGGGCAGGAGGCCCCCGGCCTCGCTGGCCCGCTCGGGCGACGCCGCGTCCACCACCATGTCCTCCTGTGGCTCCGCCACGCCCCCGGGAGGGGCCCTGTTGTGGGAAGGGGAGGACAGGGGGTGGTGACACTGAAGCACATCGTGTCACAGATGGTCAGCAATGATCTGCTCTTTTGTTAGGGAGCGAATGGTAGAATGGATGTGTGAAGTGCCCAGGTCAGTAATAGGTCACAGTGTGTGGAGGAGAGACCAAGAGGAACTGGGTTTAACACATGGAAATAAGCCCACAGAGGCGTCAATGTGACACTACTGTGATGTACAACAATAGGGTGACAATTGCGTGAATGTGTCACACGCGCACACGCACGCACACAAGCAGGTAATACAATGCCAGAGTCCTGAGACATTGCACAAGGCAATACAGTTGAATAAGTGAACAGTGATTGTATTAATAAATCAGTCCCCGTCTGCCTTTATTTGCTTCTGTCAAACAAGCCTGTCCAAAAGTCATGAGTCAGCACACATGCACTGTCGCGCACAAACAAACGTGCGTCTCCTCTATTGATTTGGACCGCAGCTCATTTAAGACTAAGAGACAATCATCACTTGCAGCAGCTGTGTGTGTGTGTGTCTAACTGAAAAGACCATGGACTCTCAAAGCCTCTTCCTCTGTTACTGGCACAAAGCCAGGACGGCCTGGGCGACCCCGGGGAAAGAGAGAGGGAGGGAGTCAGAAAGGAGAGAGTCAGAAATAGAGGGAGGAACGGAGAGAGGGAGGGAGTCAGAAAGAGAGGGAGAGGGAGGGAGTCAGAAAGAGAGGGAGAGTGAGGGAGTCAGAAAGAGAGGGAGGAAGGGAGGGAGTCAGAAAGAGGGAGAGTGAGGGAGTCAGAAAGAGAGGGAGGAAGGGAGAGATAGGGAGGGAAAGGTAGAAAGAGAACCAGCTTTGAGCAGCTCAAGGAGAAACAAAACCAATTATTAGCTCAATTATGTGAACAGAGCGTAAGCCTCCTGCCTGGCTCCTGGAGTCCTGGAGACAGGAGGGCCAAACAGGAGGGATGGGAGAGAGGATGCAGAGAGGAGAGACAGCTGAAAACCAGCCTCCATGTCTCTCTTGAGATCCCTTAGACTTAGAGAAGAGAGAGAGACCTATTTCACTGGAGCAAATCTGGTCAGTGTGTGCGTGTGGATTTGTGCGTTGAGAAAAAGAAGAGATGCTAATATAGAAAAATAAGTCAGTCTCCAAACGCACTCTCACTCACTCACTCACTCACTCACTCACTCACTCACTCACTCACTCACTCTCACACACAACTTTTCTGCAAACAAACCACTTTCACTCCAAGAGTGCTGCCATTTGAGCTGGCAAAGCAATCTCCAACCCCCTTTTCCTTCATCTCTCCATCCCCTCCGCTCTCTCTATTCCTGCGTATTACCTTGGCTACATCTCCTCAGGATATTGAACCCCCCCCGCGATACAAAGCGTAAAGCAGCCGTTCCCTGATAGGGGGGGACAAGAAGAGAACAGTGTATGTGTGCTCTGCAGTGTGTGCACGCTTGAAGAACACGTCTGACGGTGGACTGTCGAAATAGGAGCGGTCTGGGCTAGAGGGGGATCTACCAGCTTCAGTTACACACACGCACGCACACACGCACGCACAGTAATGCAGTGTCGAGGCAGACTGGGGGGAGAGAGAGAGATTACTGCGAGTGGACTGTTGCTCCACGCACCAGACAGCACTTGACATTTGAAGAGAGAAATATAAAAAGAAAGACGCGGGGAAACGGCGAGGAAGGAAGAAAGTTCGGCAACTGACGGCGCGAGGGAGGAAAGGAGAGAAGGAACGCATCTTAATTTCACCTTGCGCTGCTCCGGCTAGCCATCACTGCCTGCTGGAGATATGACTCGCCATTTCATCATCCCAACGCTCTTCTAATCTCCCTCGCTTTCCCCCATGTCTGTCTATTACCCCCCTCCCCTCTGATGTCATCCTCTTGGCTGTGGGGTTTACGCTCAAGTAGGTCACCGTGCGGCGAAGATGCTTTGTCAAAGTTGAATGATGACGAGCTGGTGGTGAGGTGGGGGCCTGGGGAAGGAGGAAGGTGTGGGGAGGGGAAGGGGAGGTCAAGTGATCGGGGGGCCGAGAGAGAGACAGAAAGATTTAGGCGGCGAAGGTGGGTTGGCCTTTAAAAGTCCCCTGGCCTGGTGGATCGACAAGAGGAAAAAAAACTAGACAACAACCGCTGATTCCTCTTCAGTCGCCCTTTGCTGTTCTCTCCACACCTTCAAACAGCCCCTCCCCCCTCCCCCGTCTCCATCCATCCAGGCCTGTCATTATGCAGCCCACTGTACTTGCTGGACTCAGACCTGCATACAAAGGAGGCAGCCAACAGGAAACGGCAGTGTGGCAGCTGCTGTAATCTAATACCTGCTCGATTGAAAAGACGGTCTTCTTTCTGCGCCGTCGGTGAGAGGGTGGCGCTTGATGTCCTACCTACGAGACACATTTACTAACACACACACACACACACTCATGCAAATTCATGAGGTCATGCACACGCGTCTAGCGGGCGGTGTTTCTGGGTGCCCTCTGACAAGTTTCCTCTCCATCAATAAGTGACGAGGGTGACTGGCGTGGAGAGAGCTGCTCGAATGCCAAATGAGAGCGATCAGCCCAGAGCTTAGCGAAGGACATGATGGCTGTTACAGCGTCACCCACCAACAGGGGCGGGACTAACAGGTCAGGCTGGGACACCGACACGAGCCAGGGGACGGACGGACGGACATCCGACTGGCACGATGCTTTGAGGTTACAAGCAAACTAAACACAAGAGTCAACCTGTCCCTCAACTTGAGCAAGACAAAGTAGGTTGTGATGGACTTCAGGAGGAACTCCGCGGATCACCCCCCCACTGACCATCGACAGCTCGCCTGACGAGAGAGTCAACAGCACCAAATTCCTGGGGGTGCACATCACAGAGGACCTCACCTGGACCACCAACACCAAGTCACTCTCAAAGAAGGCACATCAGCGCCTACACTTTCTCCGCCGGCTGAAGAGAGCAAGTCTCCCTCCACCCATCCTCACCACATTCTACAGGGGCACCATTGAGAGTGTGCTGACCAGCTGCATCACTGTCTGGTACGGGAACTGCACTGCAGCAGACCGCAAGACCATCCAGCGAACAGTGAACACAGCTGCGAAGATCATCGGTGCCCCTCTCCCCTCAATCCTAGAAATCTTCCACACACGATGCTCCAGCAAGGCCAATAGTATCGTTAAGGACCCCACCCACCCCTCCCACAGCCTCTTCCAGCCGCTACCACCAGGTAGACGATACCGGAGCATCAGAGCCCGCTCTGCCAGACTGATCAACAGCTTCTTCCCCCAGGCTGTGAGAGCCCTGAACTCTTCCGGGCCTCTATGACTACCCACACAATAACTAAGACTATCNTATAGAGAGGAAGTGGCACAGCTGGCGAAATGGTGTGGGGCTAACAACCTGTCCCTCAACTTGAGCAAGACAAAGGAGGTTGTGATGGACTTCAGGAGGAACTCCGCGGATCACCCCCCACTGACCATCGACAGCTCGCCTGTCGAGAGAGTCAACAGCACCAAATTCCTGGGGGTGCACATCACAGAGGACCTCACCTGGACCACCAACACCAAGTCACTCTCAAAGAAGGCACATCAGCGCCTACACTTTCTCCGCCGGCTGAAGAGAGCAAGTCTCCCTCCACCCATCCTCACCACATTCTACAGGGGCACCATTGAGAGTGTGCTGACCAGCTGCATCACTGTCTGGTACGGGAACTGCACTGCAGCAGACCGCAAGACCATCCAGCGAACAGTGAACACAGCTGCGAAGATCATCGGTGCCCCTCTCCCCTCAATCCTAGAAATCTTCCACACACGATGCTCCAGCAAGGCCAATAGTATCGTTAAGGACCCCACCCACCCCTCCCACAGCCTCTTCCAGCCGCTACCATCAGGTAGACGATACCGGAGCATCAGAGCCCGCTCTGCCAGACTGATCAACAGCTTCTTCCCCCAGGCTGTGAGAGCCCTGAACTCTTCCGGGCCTCTATGACTACCCACACAATAACTAAGACTATCGGAAAACTGGCACTAGTCACCCACCCACTGCACTTTTCATACACACTGCCGTGTGTACACAAACTGCACTAAAGACTCTGTAATAATATGTAGCTATTCTTCGCACATGTACAATACTCTTTGCACATGCACATCGGTAAGTATTCGTACAGTTTGTATAGTTTGTATCCTGTTTAGTTTATGTATAGGAAAAATGTTATATTTATTTTAAATTGTTTGTTGTTTGTCTGTACTGTTGAATGTCTGTACTTATGTAGCACCGTGGCTCTGTGAGGCACGACATTTCGTTCCACTGTATGCACCCGCATGTAGCGGAATGACAATAAAGCACAACTTGAACTTGAACTTGAACCCTTAACTTGAAACGCACCCCTCGACACACACCGGGGTATAGACGGGAGAGTGCACAGACGGAGCACGGAGACCGTCGCAAAACCACAGACACACTTGCGACACCTGTCTGGCACAGACAGACAGACTGACGCAAATGACACACTAGACACCATCCCTAGACACAGAAAACCACAGATGCAGACCAGACAAGTTAAGCCATCACATAACCACAGACACACACACACAGAGACACACATACACAGACACACACAAACACAAAGACTCAGCCACTGACACGGTGGATGTTTGAAATCTACTTAGTGATGGTAGAAAATCTGTATTTCGCTCTTTTACCTTCCCAGTGTTACGAAAGGTAAACACAGTTGGTCCATTGCAGCTGCTATGACCTTAAAGAGACATACCTTGAGCCCCAGTGCAGAAAAAGGTTTCCCCGCACGCACGCACGCACGCACGCACGCACACACACACACACACACACACACAGCCCTGATCCTGTAGGAAGGGTGAAAGGAGATAGAGGGATCAGCGAGATGTGTGCAGACACAAGGAGACAGGAGAATCCGGTTCCACGTCTGCTTGGCTGACAGAATGAGGAGAACTCTCCCCAAATAGAACCCGAGAAAAGCTCCGGTTCCGTCTATAGAACCATGTTTAGCCTGCTGGCCACAGAGTATGGAAACTGCGTGTGTAGTACAGTACTGCCTCTTGTGTGTGTATGGGGGGGGGGGGGGGGTGTTACCTCTCGCGTCTAGTTCTGTGCGCTTGTTAGCTCATGTCTATTGCTCCGTTCATGCAAAGGATTATGGTTTGAACTGGTAAATCCTCCTAAACAATGGTTCTGGATGTGCGACACCTCGACTCCCAGAGGGTTTTCTGTATCAACGCTGAAGGACCAATGAGGGTTGTGCATGTTTGAGTGGCTTACACTCTGCTCCATTCTTCCCTCAAATCTCTCTCTCGTCCTCCCCCTCATTCCCCCTTTCTTTCAATCCTTTCTCTGTCCTCCCCCTCTCCCTGTATGGATTTCCTCCCCAGTGTTTGTCTCTTTCCACCCCCCCCTCCACCCGATCTATATTTATCAGTCCTCTCCTCTCTGTTTCTTTAACTTCAGTCCCCCTCTCTCTCCCCCCCCCCTCTTCTTCTCCCAGATGGACTGTGTTGTGGGAACAGCTTCCTGTATAGGTACACAGCAGTGGGACCACAGAGGTCTGGAAAACAACAGACACCAGTTCCCAGCATGCAGCAGGAGTAAGGGGGGGTGTCTTCCCCCCCAGCAACACGACTCTAAGACGAGAAGAGCGCTGCCCAGACCGTGACAGTTCCTGCTGACGACAAGCCAGTCAGACGTTGTGATTGGCTCATTAAAAACGGCAGCGCCGTCTCGATGCTAGACACACTGTCACTGGGAAGAGGCAAATATATATATATATATATATATATATATTTGTAATCTTTTTTGGTGAGCGTTGTGTGTGGTTGAGGGAGGGGAGGGGGGTAAGGGGGTTTGTAGCGAGACACATTCAACACTGAGCACACACACACACACGTTCACGACAGCAGGACCTATATCTTGGGCACCGACATCAGAGAGTCCCCTCAGTACAGACCGAATAATGACTAAGTCATGAACGGAGGCAGTTCATTACTCCAGTTAGCTGGATAAAGGCTTTGCTCCTGCAAACGATGTGGCTGACTTGGTCACAATAGGGGGAGGGGTCACAACATGAGGTGAAGCAGCCACCACCATCATCATCATCAGGTTCGGCTGTTGTTTCCATGGCGGCAGCGCCCCATCTCTCCTGATGATTTTGCTAGCTGGGCAGCTGACAAACAAACAAGCAACCCCTGCGATGAATCGCAGACACAGAGACACACGCAGCAGCCCCCACGCAGCAGCCCCCACGCAGCAGCCCCCACGCAGCAGCCCCCACGCAGCAGCCCCCACGCAGCAGCCCCCACGCAGCAGCCCTCACGCAGCAGCCCTCACGCAGCAGCCCTCACGCAGCAGCCCTCACGCAGCAGCCCCCACGCAGCAGCCCCCACGCAGCAGCCCCCACGCAGAGCGCACTGGGGTTCTGTGTCCAAAGCATTCGAATCATCTGCTCACTTCCTGTTTCCTGTCTCAGGGACGCTTCACATTAGATGTCTACATTAATAAGCGTTCAGCGTTAAAGCGGTGGGTATAATTAGCTTCTACCTCCCACCCTCCCCTCCCCCACACACACAGCAGCACACACAACCCCACACACACGCTCTCATTCACGCACTGGGGTTCTGTGTCCAAAGCATTCGAATCATCTGCTCACTTCCTGTTTCCTGTCTCAGGGACGCTTCACATTAGATGTCTACATTAATAAGCGTTCAGCGTTAAAGCGGTGGGTATAATTAGCTTCTACCTGCCCCCCCTCCCCTCCCCCCCACACACACTAGCACCACCCAACCCCACATACACACGCTCTCATTCACACCTTCACACCTCAGTCACACCCTGTCAGCGGGGTTGACGTACCCAAACAACCTGCAACAATCGCAGGCTGACAAAACTTTTTATTTCCCCAAACGACAACAAGCAGAGACGGATGTGCGTGTGTGCGTGTGTGTGTCTGTATCTGCTGGTGACAGCATTACTGCACCCGTAACAATAAACTGCCTGCTTTGTCCTGTCATATTTCTACTACGGTACACTGCGGAACATTGCGGGAAACTCTGAGATACTTGACAGTTTTGTCACAAACAACACAATGTCTAACTGCGCTCCTCCTAATTCATGTGTTTGCGAGTGTACTCATAGAACAGGTGGGACGCACGCACACACACACGTACACTGACAGAGGTGATCTAGTGCTGATGCTAACCCCACAGAGCAGAAGAGGTGATTTAGGATTAAGATATTCTGCAGGATTATAGCAATATGCCATCTCTTGAGGATCCTGATACTGCAGCCAGGAGGGTTTTATCCTCCATCTCTCTCTCTTTCTCTCCCCACCATTCCTCCCCCTATCCCCCCCTCTCTCTCTCTCCTTCTCTCTCTCTCTTTCACTGAGGAGTACAGATCATAGAAGATATAGGATGTGATTCATCGTAACTGACGCTGGGAGAACTGCTCAAGGGAAGGTGACGGAGGGAGGTAGAGAGGAAGAGCAGAAGGAATGATACAGATGATTACCCAGAAAACGGAGGAGTGAAAGAGTGTGCTTGTGTGCGTGTGTGTGTCATTACCGGGTGCCTGGCGAAGGCCGCCCCGTTGGCCAGTGAGCGCTAGCCGCCAGGCCGCCACACACCGCACGGTAAAGTCATGTGTGAAATTCCATCACGGCTCGGCGGGAATTTAATTTTTCCGTTTAACAGGCTTATGGAGAGCTGCTCAGTGGTGCGCTGCTAAGGATGAACTGGACTGAGGGTGTGGAGGGAGGGAGGGTGTGGTGGGAGGGAGGGTGTGGAGGGAGGGAGGGAGGGAGGGTGTGAAGTGAGGGTGTGGAGGGAGGGAGAGCATGCCCCTGGCACCCAGTTCCCTAGTTCAGTGTAAGTATGTTGGTGGATGTGTGTGTGACACTCACAGTGATTTCCTATGAGCGGGGTCCATAAGTCGCAGCGTGTCTCGGATGACGCCCACTTTCACCTCCTCGTCCACAGGACTGGGGACGTATTCAAACACACCGGGAGCCACCTAGAACACGTACACACACGCAATGATGATGATGACAATGATGGTGGTCATGTCGATAATGGTGGTGACGATGATAATAATAATCGTCTTGATAATGGTGGTGGTGGTGATGATAATGATCATCTTGATAATGGTGGTGATGATGATAATGATCATCTTGATAATGGTGGTGATGATGATAATGATCAGCTTGATAATGGTGGTGATGATGATAATGATCGTCTTGATAATGGTGGTGGTGGTGATAATGATCGTCTTGATAATGGTGGTGATGATGATAATGATCGTCTTGATAATGGTGGTGGTGATGATTATGATCGTCTTGATAATGGTAGTGATGATGATAATGATTGTCTTGATAATGGTGGTGATGATGATAATAATCATCTTGATAATGGTAGTGGTGATGATGATGATAATGATCATCTTGATAATGGTAGTGGTGATGATGATAATGATCATCTTGATAATGGTGGTGATGATGCCTTACCTCCTGCTCGTGCTCGATCCTCATACTGGGGTTGGCGTTGACCTCCAGCAGCACAGGCTTCAGGTTCTTCATCAGAAGGATGTCGAATCCCAAGATCTGATTCACACACACTCACAAATTCAACATCTACCACTGAAATCGGAGTGAACCCTAAACATGCTTTGGATCCCTAGTTCCTTTCCCAGGGGGACTCCCTGCTGGTGTACGGTACCTGAAAGCAGGAAGGTCCTGGCTTGCCGGGGGGGATGTCTGCCTGGTAAAACACCCTGAGCTCAGGGACCAGCGCGATCACTGTCTTGATGACCAGCGAGATGATATCTGACCACACCTTTTTGATGTCCACTCCTTTGGAGGCCAGCCGGTACAGAACGCTGGAGAAGGTCCTCTTGCTGCCCGTGCTCAGGCTGTCGGAGTGGACAAAGTTGCCGCTCTGGACGTTGAGGGAGTAGTTGGTTAGGTGCATGAAGACGTGGCTCAGGTTCTTCTGACAGGGTTCCTGGGGGAGAGGGGGGTGGAGGAGAATGGAGGGAGGGATGGGTAAATGGAGGGAGGGAGGGATGGGTGAATGGAGGGAGGGATGCTCCCTGGTCAGAGAGCTGCTTGAACAGTGCTGTACCTGGTAGGGCTCGGTGCAGAAGCGCGAGAGGCCCTCCTTCGCTATGTAGATCTCCAGAGGGTTCAGCGACTTGACCAGCACGTACAGGCGGATGTCAAACTTGAGCTTGTCGATGAGGAGGGGCTTGTGGATGTACTCCTGGACGACCGCCTGCTTGCCGCCGGGCGACGCCCCGCCCATGAGGCGCAGGTCGTTGAGGTCGCGGATCAAGTAGATCCCGTCTCCCTGGGAACCGCCGTCAGGCTTGACGATGAACGTGGGCTTCAGGGTGGAGTCATTCTCCTTCACCATGCGGATCTGGAGGAGGGGGGGGGGGGGGGAGGGAACTGTTGGGTAACTAGGTGGCTGTTTGTGTGGTTGACTAGCTGCTCGACGGCTCTGACATTTAAAACTCCAGTACGGTTAATAGACCTGTCAACCTCACCATAACTAGTGTTAATGACTTAAAAACAGATATCAACCTTTCAATACAAGGTGATTGTCTTTTGTTGTTTTCTAAAAGCAGGATATAAGGAAGAGGAGGACTGTCTCTCAGTCAGTCTGGCTTCAGATAGGATTAAGCCCAGCATAATAGCGGGTCTTTACAGTCTGTTAAAGGATTTACTGCAGCTGCTGGTTCTCAGTGGACCATCCCAATCTCCATCACAATTATTCTAATCACACCAGACACATTAACGCATCATTACGGCTATTCACTCCTGATTATAAAAATTGTGCCTGTTGCAACAGTCGCGGTTGTGTGCTCGTTTTCAGAGCACAGCGTCATGAGCGGCTGAAGTCATATTCCGAAGGCGTTTTCCGTTGAGGTAATAAGGGGTTACAATAGGTTCTCCTGGACGTCTGTCACAAAGGACACTCCCCTGCTTGTGGTCAGACACCTGTGGTACCTAGCCTGGCCCTCAGTCTAAAACACTGCTTTTCATGAACAATTCATTTGACTTCTCTTGCTTTTTCACAGACATTCTGTGCTTCTTTACTGCCCTCTAGAGCACAAGGAGTGAAGGACGCTATTTCGGGAGCTTGACAACAACAACTTAAGAAGACAAACCAAAGGTAAACAAACCAAATATTAAAGCTTCCATCCACCCCACCCCCCCCCCCCCACACACACACACACCTTCCCCACCCCCCTCAATCAACCAATCCATTCCTTTACTAATCTGACAGGACTGAAGTCACTGTACAATATGAAGTTACTCCAGACAAGAGAGGGCAACCAGCAAGTCTGGATGAAGAACGCTGGCGCCCCCCTCTGGCAATGAACAGCTGTCTGTCCAGTTTTACCACACTGCCGACTGCCGAGAGGAAAAAGGACTGCTCATTCTCAGGCGAACAAATCAAATGTCTTAAATGTTACGGTAGACTGGGAACATCTCAATATAGGACACCTATTCCAGGTTAAGAAGCTCCGGGGGGCGGGGGGGGGGGGGGGGGGGGGGGTCCCCCGGGCTAGAGGTTGCCTCGGCACATGAACCCACCCAAGGTTACCACCCACAAGGTCTTGGACTGTTACTCCAGCTAGACCCCTGACATCAGACTGTTGCTTAGGGTCTAAAATTAACCACGTGGGTCATGCTGCAGTAGAGGGTCGATGTGTGTGTGTGTGTACGTGTGTTTATCTGTGTGTGTGCGATCAAACCCCCGGCTGGCGCCCAGCAGCTGTGCGCCTCCTCTGCTTGGGCCTGGTCACCAGGCGTGTCAGGACGCCCAGCCTTCACGAGCTTGTCCTTCTCTATAAGCAGCTGATCTGCTCGGGCTTCTTAAACTGCTTAGCCGCTAGCGAGCTGCGGGACTGTCCGCGTACATCCGCAGCCACTGACCGCTGTGTCTCTGCACCGCCGCGCACTGAGCCAGGCGTTGTGGCTAGCACGCAGAGATCACGGAAGGCTCTAGATGTATGGACGTCCAGCACCGAGTAGGCCTGGCCCATTAACCGAAAAGGGTTTCTGAAATACTATGTGTAAGCATGCGAGGATGCACAGGACAGACCCTCTATCACGGACTGCTGGGCGGATGGTTGATTTGTTGCCCTCTCACCACTGTGCCCCACTGGAGCAGTGATTCCACCCAGAGCAGGAACATACTGCTTGGAAGCTAAGAATAGTACCGGTATAAAGCGCTTTGGGCTGAAGGTTTTCTCGCGGTTTGGAGCCAGTCCAGAGAGGAGAGGAGCCAGGGGTAGGACTTACACAGTTTGACAACAGCCAGTCAGGGGAACAGCTCAACGTCAATGAATGATATGACTCCATAAAGGCCTGAGCTTGTTGTTTGTGGGTCTCATGTCAGACGGGAATCGTGAGTGACCGTACTATATGATGAAAGGC
>BROE01000012.1:2513989-2528989 GCA_036571765.1 Plecoglossus altivelis
GGGGGGGGGGGGGGGGGGGGGGGGGGGGGGGGGGGTCGCTGGGCGCTGTGACCTAGCTGCGTTACCTAACTGCTGCCTTGTTCTGGGGCTGCGTGAGCGTCTACCTGGGTAGAGAACTGCTGGAACTCCTCGGGCAGGATCCAGGAGCGAGGATAGAAGTTGTACTCCTCAGGGAAGAGCTCCTGCATGGTCCTCACAGCCCTGCTCAGGTTGATCTTCCTCAGCATCTCAATCATGCCTGGAGACAAACAGACAGACAGGTAGTCAGACACACAGACAGACAGACAGACAGACAGACAGACAGACAGAGACAGACAGAGACAGACAGACATACAGACAGACAGACAGACAGACAGACAGAGACAGACGAGCAGGAAGGCATACACGCAGACACATAAACAAGGCAGTCAGGACCCACAGTAGACAGACACACAGGCACACCGCATTAGACAGTCAGACAAGCAGGCAACAAGGCCGGCAGAGCCCTTTCTGATCTAGCGTTGGAGGAGGGATAATAAAGTAAAGTAAGGGTAGTGGTGCGTACTGGACTATATTGTACAGGCAGACCAGTGCTGTCTGAGGTGGAGGGATACCCAGCGCGCTCTGGCAGCAGCAGTGAGGTTGAGGTGCTCTACACTGCAGCTCCTCACACTAATACAATAATCTCTCCTCAGGTTATTACTGTGGCCAAGCAGGAAAGCGCTAACTACTGGCCGTATTAGCCTCGCCATAACGAGCCCAGCCCAGTGACACATGGCGCCCTAAACAAGCAGTACGCACGCAACCTCAGGATGGGCCGGTGTGTGCATGTTAGGAGCATGTGCATGTCGTATGGCAGACTCAGGCCTGTTCTGTCTCATGTATCTGGAGTTGGGGCAGAGGCATTTACCTGGGAACTTGTTGACCTGTCCAGAGACGATGTTGTCATTGTCATGGAAGGATACACCATGCCAGTAGATATCACAGGCTGTCCTTCTACCAAGGGGAAACTGGAGAGAGAAGGAAAAAGAGAAACATTGTAAATAATGATCCTTTCCAAACGGACTGCGAACACACACACTGAAATCAGTTTACTACTGCTGCGAATTCTCCAGGAAGATGAAGGCATGGTTAATTGCAACTCTGGTTTTAGTTCAAATCACTTCCACAAAAAACAGATACCAGGCATAATAAGAAGCCTATGAGAAGATCAGCAGAATCTGGGATGTTGTTGGTCTAGATATCCCAGTTGGTTCAAGTCAGGTAAGCTGGGTTCATTGAAGGGTCGCTCCCCCACTGAACCCAGATACCATAGCAGGATTAGCCCCGCCTTTCTGGGCAAAGGACCGACATGCATGATATAATAACACACGCACTTGTACACACGCGCACACACGCACACACACGCACGTGTGCACGGCTTTCAGCATGACACAAGATGACTAGAGGCCAAAAAAAATTAATGTTGGGAGGGGGGAAGTTTACCTCGCATTACCTCTTTAGATACTTCGTTTGCCAACAGATTACTTTTTGTTACTTCTTTGTGAACAGTTGTGCCAAGATATAACTGTTGAGTGCTAAATCTAGCTGATAATACCTTCTGACAGAGATGGCCGTCAGCCTGTGAAACCAAGAGCGTAACGACTTCTCTGCAAACACAATCCTCACGATAGCCCAAGAAGGTAGGGGCTATGACTCAGCCAGATCTCAGCTCTGATGAACACGGCCAGCTTAGCTTTCCTCAGACCAGACCAGACCAGGCCGGTCAGTACCAGACCAGGCTAGGCCAAGCCGGTCAGTACCAGACCAGACCAAGCCGGTCAGTACCAGACCAGGCCGACTGGAGGACGAGGAAAGCTCTGTGTGCGTTTGCATGTCAGCAGGTATGTGTGTGTGTGTGTGGGGTGTGCATGAGAAAGATTGGCATGACGGACAAGTCCCGCTATAAATACAACAAAGCAACCCTCCACTTTCTGAACTGGGCCTTAATCTGATCAGATGGGACTCATTCATTTGGTCTGTATCTAGGGGAGGAGCCACCAAAATAGCCCAATTATGGTGTAATGGAGCATCCTGTTCTACAGTAACCATAAGCTTATCAGTACATCACATTCTCTGTCACACACACACACACACACACACACACACACACACACACACACAGAGTTCAGGCCACTTGTGCTTTGATTGAGAGGATAGTAGACCGGTTCTAGTTCCAGCTCCGTCCAGTGGAGGAGGATGAGGTCATCATCAGAGCTGGCACCCAGCCCCTGACATAGAGGAGCCTGGCCGGGACTTGACAGGCTGGCACTCACCACCACCACCAACCCCGCCCCTAACACCACCACCGCCCCCAAGACACACCCCACCCACCATGACACTCACTGTTTGATAACATGCCATCGGTCAACAGTAAATGCCTTATCTGTTCTATAAGCCTGTTGTTTCACCAAGTACAGGACCCGGGGTTACACAAAAGGGTTTTCATAAGATATGAGTAAGTGTGTGTGTGTGTGTGTGTGTATGGGTGTGAGGCAAGGCCCAAACAACTGACTGCTTCTACCCACAGTTTATTTGACGAATGGTCACGTGTGCACACACACAAACACACTATTATATATCTGCTGTTTTCGGGTTATTCGCGCCTCTCAGTCCACTTACTAAGTGGAATAGTTAGCAAGATAATCTGTCTGATCCAAATTATAAGTACACTGTTCTCTCGATCAAACAAATGGCTGCAGATCTCAGTCTGTCTCTTCCCTCCACCCCATTGGGGACGGTAAATCTATCGGATTAGGAGGGATTAGGTCTAATCATTTCCCTTCCAAGTGAGAGAAGGCCATATGCTGAAAGTCAGCTGGCAAAATCCTTGCCCCTTAAAACGAATGTGCCATCAAAACGACACCGTCGGTAAAACATCGTAGCTGGGTAAGACCTGGGTGCGCCGGAGTGAGGCTGGCCACCAGTACCAAAAAAGGAGAGGACTGATGTTCAGTGATGCGTAGCGGGGAGACAGGTCTGCACTCTAAACGCCACGCTTGACTGGTGTACCTTAGGAAGAAGAACAGCGTCGCTGTCGTGACGTTATTGCACCGTGTCCTGTTAAAAACAGACTGTTCACTGGCACCAGCTGCTGTGCTTAGATCAGTGCAATTCTAGTGACTGACTATTTGCCGCAGTCTCGAAGTTTTTTGTTGTCCGTCCCCCGTAAGTTCCTTTGATACAAGTGTTTTCTGAATGAATACATGGAAAGGTAGAAAGCCCATTGTGAAACGATAGAAAGCCTGATGTCAGGCTTCCACAGAATCATTGGATTGTGATGAATATGAACGACAGCTAGCTCTGCTTCAGGAATTAAGGTAAGAGCTCTACCTAAAAGTGTGGAGGAAGAGAGAGAGGCAGGCGCTGCACGTTCAACACATCTTCACACTGTGAAATATGAGACACTGACACTCGACATTGCCAACCCCTCGGTAACGGTTATGGGCAGGAATCCGAGAGTCATTGCAATTACGTCATCATGACAGGATTACAATCACCTCACCTTCGCATTGGCAACCGTGCCAATGTGGGTCTAATACACTTACAGTCACACTCACAGAGCAGCTAATAGCCTGCTAGGTCAACGGGTTTCCTGAACTTTAAGTACTACTTAAAGACTTTTTTTCTCAACAGTATCCCAAGCGCTCGTTATCTCGGGAGATCCACACGGGGCGAACAGGGCTTCAAAGACAAGCCAGTCGACTCCGTTAATTCCCTGAATGAGAACCTCAAAAACGAGTTCAAATATGGCGCCGAGCTCTCTGCGAAGAGAGTCGTTCCGTAAACGGTCCAAACGCTTTACCCTGAGCTCCTGGTCATATATAATGGAGGAAAGAGAGAGTCCATTAATAGATGCTAGGTATTAGCTGCGCATCCTTCTGCGTGTGGGGGCCGAACAGCCGGTATACGCAGAAGTGAAGGGCGGCCATATCAATTAGCCATCTCATGAATGCATTAAGCGGCATGGCTCTCCGTTCACGACCAACTTTCAGTTGGCCTAAAGAGACGCGGCTGTCACCGTATCCACGCGAGTTGTCAGGTTCAAGTGACAGGGTTAAAAGTGACGGGGCGCTCCATCAATTGTTTGGAAGATGTGAATCCACACCGTTACCTTTTCTATTATCCATGAAAGCCTAAGGATATAATAGGTCTATTCTGAAGGCCCGAGCCTAAATGTTACAAAGGAAAACAATGCCCTGTCAATGTAAGCCTTGTCATGATGTAGCAATTAGCTAAAGTTACATTTAAGCACTGGATGCAGTTATCTGCGGATGGCATAACCTTAGTCAATATCTTTGGCAAACATAAAGTCTACGGGATTTCCCATTGTCACAAAGGCCTGTGCCATGTTCGTGTGCGAGGGGTGACTGATGTATGCGATCACAACTCTAGGCATCGTTACCTCTTTCCACTTGAGCTGCTTAATGCTCATCTTCAGTGCCTCCAGCGACGTTTTGGCTTTTGACGTGTCCACAGTGACAGGTTTCCTCTTTGTGGCAACTTTGTTACTATCTTCTTTGATGCCTTTGACGTCTTTTTTGGTGTGGTTGGGCGCAACGTTACCGTTGCTTTCCGTCTTTCCTTGCAGAATCTTACCAGTACCTTTTATCTGAAGCGTATGGTCATAACCAATTCGGTTTATAATCCCCCCGGCGTTGGCAGGTACTTTCGACCCGTGCAAGGCAGTGTCGGGGTCCTGTTTACAGCAGGTGTTTTTATCGTCTTTCCCCACTTTGCCTCTACTTTTACTCCGATTCCTGCTTGTAACGGAGATCTTTGATGCATTCCGTCCAGCGGTGGTGGTGGTGGTGCTGTTGGTTGGCGGGATGGGGGAGACAGATGCGGGCGGGGATGCCGTAGCAGGCATTTCTTCCTCCCGGTCCTCAGCCCCACTAGCAGGCTCTTTTTCCGCATACTCGCCGGATGACTTCATCTGCTCAAGCTGAACCTTGGCTTTCACATAATGATCACTCATTATATGAATCTATGAGACTGGGCAGGGCTCTGCTACACCACACTGCCCAGTTAGGCGACAAATGCTTGCAATGGTAAATAATACTTAGCATTGCAAGAGTAGAATTACCTAGTCCGTCTCATTACACTGCTAATATTAGCTACTTAGCTAGAACTAGTCTTTCTGATTTTTGGGGGGTCTATTAACAGTGCCACTCGCTAGCTACCCCCAAAACAATAAATTGCCATTGCCAGTTAATGTCAGTGACCTGTCAGCATAGATAGAAAAACATTACCGTTTCTCGCAACACGTGTTTCAATCTCCTCGCATAGACTCACTGCAAATTAGGAGTAATTGACAATTACATTGTTCGCCAATTAGCATAGCTAACGCAGGCTAGCATCCTGACAGAGCATGACTTATCTTCTGTACACAAACAAATGCTGTTTTGTGGCATTCAATAAAACTTCCCAAAATAACTAACCGACTTTACAATAGCCGTTTTACAGTCGACGCCAAAGAGAGAATCGAATACCGGATGACAAGACCAGGGAGGACCGGCATGCAGCAGCTGTTAGGGCAGTGTCATAGTCTGGAGCCGTGAACCGAGCAGTCGGTTATCGTCCAAGCAGTAGCTGCTGCGCCCCTAACTGTTTTGGTACCGTTGTCAAACAAAACAACGGAAGCCTTCGAGGTACATAACTGTGGCAGGCTCACGTCAAACGGTTCCACATAATGGATTACATTGGCAAAAAAAAACTATTATATATGTACTATTATAAACATGTGTGTCGATGTGCATCTATTTAAAAATGTTAAATTAGAACGCAGATCGATGTGCTGCTTGCCTATTTGACATACTTGAACCTGAGCCTCTGCTATGTTAACCTAAGGAATCGTCAGATGACACATGCATTTATCTGTTTGGCCAGCAGATGGCAGAATGTACCTGTTTCAAAGATCATCCTGTCAGAGGGCAACTACACTGTTATGAGGGCCTCTCCACTCTCAGTTCCTATAA
The DNA here is from genome assembly GCA_036571765.1 of Plecoglossus altivelis. Taxonomy (NCBI): domain Eukaryota; kingdom Metazoa; phylum Chordata; class Actinopteri; order Osmeriformes; family Plecoglossidae; genus Plecoglossus; species Plecoglossus altivelis. Next base: position 2,519,986 of record BROE01000012.1, read on the forward strand.
AGCTCATTTCAAAAGAATCAGTTCTGTCACTATTACCAGTCAAAAACGATGGTATGGCTTTATAATGATCTGTGATCGTATTTGGAAATACATGTATACAAATTCGATTCGATTGTGGGAGGAATGCAGTCCGTACAGTCTACTGTGCTTATACTGAAGCAAACTGTAGGCATACTCCATGTCTTAAAAAGTAATTAGACTGTTTTTTGGTCAGAACTGAAAGTGTTGAGGGATTCCTATTGGAATGTCTGTAGTTCAGCCTTCAGAAGTCCTGACAGTATTGAAATTAACCATTGGACTGGAAAGTCACATTTCCCCCGAGGGCCTTGCAGACTCTGCATGTGCAGTTGGTGACAATGATGGGGAAAGGGAGGAAGGGGTGTAGCCTACTCGATTACCTCATGGTTCAGTGGGTAGCCCATTTGGCGACGTTTTCCCTGAAGACTGGTTTGCGTCATGATTTGGGACTTTGCTCCCGGGAGTCGCTTAGAGGAGTGGGGTTGCGTTTTTCAAAAACACCGTCGGCAAACCCCATCCACCTGCGGTCTTCAAATTATTTTAGAGCGAGCGATAAGTTGACGGTCTGATAGCCTGAGTGGTGAAAGGTAGACTATACTCCTAAAATAGTGGAACCTCTAGACCTACGACAAAAGCTTCGTAATTAAGGAGCTTGCAGCAGCTCTGAAAAGCCAAAAGAGGGGCACAAATCGGTCTTTCTGAAGTCGGGATCCCTGAGCATTTAAAAGCGCGCTCCTTCCATTTGTCACAATGGAATCAATCTCAGCGGAGTGGGATCGCTAGTATTCGGTAGATTCATAGTGGGTCCGCGGTTATGCTTCCCAACATGTGTTCCAGTTCACCTTAACATCGATCTCCGGTGTTCTTTGCCTCTGGACAGAAGTCTGGTTTGATACTATTCGAGAATGCCCGCGCGGAACAGGTACAACCTGGTGGATGATGTGGCGGACTCGCGAGTTCCCCTTCACAACGAAGAGGCATACCAGCACGGGATCAATTTTCAAGCCAAGGTGACTAGGCTATAGGAAATTCAATTTGACGCTTTGTTAGACATATACACCGTGTTTATTCAACCATTTCCCGCTTTAGATAACCGACTCCTGGGTGGTTGCTATGGATGAGATCCGGATTAGATGTTTCTTGTAGTGCTCAAATGTAGGTTACTTTTGCTTTTGCTGGACAGGTGCATTACTGCATAATAGTAACTGATACATTGTAAGGTATCATAACATTGTTAACATGGACAGGAAGTCATTCAGGTCAAAAACGTTTCCCTCCATAACTGAGTCCGTGCCATATACAGTACACAAAGTGTGTTTGTCTGCCTACAGAGGTAAAAACGCAGCTATATTTACACCATAACATTTGGCACTTTTTTACCGGCATGGAATACCAGCGACCATGTTTTTATTTCATTATTAACATGATCAATAATGTGGCTACCGATTATTTGTTTTGTTTTTTTACACTTTCCCACTTATGTGTGCCAATGTTGTTGGATAATGTTAGTTAGCAGTCCCCTCAACATGATTATAATATGCACATGTATACATGTGAGTAGCAGTGTTTACAGTATAATATGTGTGTGATTGTGTTGCAACCGGTGTGTGACTAATCGCGTGTGTTTATGACGATGCAGTATGTGGGAAGTCTGGACGTGCCCAGGCCCAATAGTCGGATGGAGATTGTGGCAGCCATGAGGAGAATCAGGGTAAGTTTAAAACACAATCACACACAGATGAGCTGAGCTTGGCAGGATGAGGAACTACTCGGAAAAAACTTGGACACGCTTTGTCTTTCCCCGTCCCCCCTCCGCACGCTGCAGTTTGGGAACAGGGGGTCCAGCTTGGCTTTGTGAAGCGGGAACGCACGGCGTTATCTCTGAATGGAGCTGCAGGGTTCTCCACTCACACAGCGAGCTCTGTACTGTCTGTGGCCAGTACCTGGCAGGTTCCAGAGCTTTCCGCCCGCCTATACACACCTGAACACACCGCCTTGTCTTTTGCAGCAGTTACACACACAGCACGAGACACTGCCAACTCTGGGAAGTTTACAGGGAGTCATTTGTTGGACAACAAAAGCAAATAAGGGAACATGTTCCACTGACATAGTGGGAGATGCGGTGAGTGGATTTCAGGGAAATTGAGAGAAGGATTAGGGGGAGGGGGGGGTGACAAGAGCAAGAATAGGGGGAGGTTGAAGTGAAAGTGGTGGGAAATAGAGTGTGCATAACATACACCCCTTACCTGAGGCCGCCTCAACACGATTGCATGTTTTTCAGGGCAGGGCTACTGTGCAAGCAGGATTGCTTTCAGCACTTGTGTAGTTGTGTGTGAAAGACTTTGTGTATGGGCTTTGAGGACGTTTTTTTGTTGTTGTTTTTTTGTTGTTGTTTTTTTGGTTAGGCTTTCTTTTGCTCTGATCATTGCGCTTGGATGAATTGCGCTCTTGGAGTTGACAAGAGGTGACCACAAATCAGCCCTGTTGCAGCTGATCAGCTTTATTGGTTCTCGCTCGCTCTCTCTCTCTTTCTCGCCCTCTCTCTTTCTCGCTCTCTGTCTCTCTCTTTCTCGCTATCTCTCTTTCGCTCTCGTTTTCTTTTGCTCCCTACCTTTCTCCTATCCCCCTTCCCTCTCTCTCCCTCCCTCCCCTCCTCTCGCCCTCCCTCTCTTATTCCCCTCTCCTCTATGTCCCTCCTTCGGTCTCCACTATATCACGCTTCCACCTGACCCATGTTTAAAATATTCTCTTCACTTCCCACCCGCTCTTTCGTCCTCCCCGGTCTAGAGCCACCCTAGTGGAGAACATTGCCAGCGCCTTGGATGTCACACACCAGTGAGAATGTCCAATGAGATGAAAGTCTCTCGACTTAAGTGTGTCACTGGTTAGGTGACACAGTTTTGACTCAAGCCTTCTTTAACACTCTGCCCACCCTGGAGAAATCACACCACAGGCTTTTAGGGAATTTCTAAGTGACTGGATAGAATTGCTCTTTCTTCTCTACTTCAAATTCCAGAAGCACTCTGCTTATTGTTCTACCTTCTCTCTCTCTCTCTCTCTCTCTCTCTCTCTCTCTCTCTCTCTCTCTCTCTCCCTTTTTCTCCTTCTTTCTATCTCATTAATTAACTACACTTACTGTGAAACTGTCTCCAGGATTATAGGTCAGTGGGTGGGTTTTCTTTAAACAGGGGAGGCTGTGGTCTCTGGATGTATACTGTGTAGTAAGAAGTGGGTTAGTGTGTGTGTGTTTGCATCAGAGGCAGCATGCTGGCATTTCTGTTGTGTGGAATAAATGGGATCCCTAGACAAGCTTTATTTAAGAGGGGGAATATTCTGGGCTGCTTAATCAACCTGTGAATAAGTGGGTCTGCAGAACAAGAAAAGCTCCAGAAATGTGTGTGTTGGGGGGGAGGGAAGGGGAGGGGGGGAGGTGTGCAGAGGCATGTGGGCTCGGGGGGCGACGGCGGGAGTGTTTTTATACTAAATGAATTCCTCGGCCATGTGATCGAACAGCCGACATTATGGAACGGCAGGTCTACTTCCAGCTCACCGCAGACGGTGCAGTGTCCACACAGTGCTCACGTCAGACAGGAGGGAAGACGCTCGCTTTCCTTCTCTCTCCGTCGCTCCCTCTCTCCATCTCTTCTCTTTCTTCCTCTCCGCCCCCTTCTTAATCATGTTTGCTCAGTGGCGTGAACTAACTCAGCCAGTGTTAAACCATCTGCAAAAACAGCCCTCCCTCCCTCCCTCCTGCTCCCCTAGGTCCACTCAAGTGAAGGGAAGCTAACAAGTACCAGATAGACAGTGAGACTGCGAGGGAGGTTGACAGAGACAGGCAGACAGACAGGCAGGCAGGCAGACAGACAGGCATGTCGGTAGACGCATACGGGCAGGCAGGGAGTCGGACAGACGGGCCGTTCATGCTGAGATAGACAGTCCGAAACAGGATGATGGTAGGTCGATAGGTAGATGGTTAGGAAGGTGGACAGGTAGACAGTCAGACAGTCAGGAAGCTAGACAGGTACACCGTCAGAGGATGGTAGGCAGGTTGACAGAGAAACAGACAAGCACAGAGGGAATGAGACAGAAAGGCAGGCAACACATGCCATGCGTTCATTTAAAAGCGTTTTTTGATTACTGCTGGTGGTGGGGGAGGGGTGGATTCCCTTGTGTTATAATTAGAGGCCGAGGAGGGGTGCAGGGGTTGAGAGGGGGTGCTAATTGTTTCGTAACTGTGGCCATTTCTCAATGGATCACTCCTCTGCAAGTCTACTACTGTCAACAACTGTCCCAGACTCCCCTGCGCGTCTGCTTAAAATACGTTATTTAAAAGTGTGTTGGGATGTGTGGCTAGGTTGCGTGTAGGTGTGATGGGGTCACATCGGTGTGTGTGTACGTGTGTTGGAACAAGAGGGTGCGGCGCTTTTTGCCTCTGATGCTGTGTGCAGGTGTGCCTCTCGACAGGGACATACTGTAGCTGGCAGCTTGTATTTCTATAATGAATGGCTCTGATAAATCATGGCTTTGCTCAACCTATGGGAATAGTCTTTTGAACTGCAGTTGTTTCTGTGCGCGTGCGCGCCTGTGTATTCGTCTAACGCGGTAACATCAGGGAACGGTAGTGGCCCCTACCATCATGCTTGAGTTGGAAAGAACGCTCGCAGGTTATGGTTATGGGACTAACATGACCAAATAAAAGCCCTCAATTATTGATGCGCTTCATGTGTTGTCCTGTATGAGACCAAGCCTGTTGTTAGCAAAGGGCTGGTGTTAAGTATAGCCCCTTCCCGTAACTGCACTGTATCCATGCTTGTGAGAGCAAGGCAGAAACTATGCTCAGTATTGAGAGTTACTACTATCAGAGTAATAGATACTCTGTAATACTATTACTGGTATTAGTTCTTACACCATAGTATTGTCACAGTGACGTGAAGATGAGGTGGGGGCATGTGTTTCATGGGGGTGACAGCCTGCTGCCATGGGACCTTGATCGTGGCCTGGCACAGGACGTGGGCACAGGACGTGGGAGTGCCAGAGGCCACATGTTGCTACAGTAGCTTCTGATGGGGTCAGAGATGTAGCTGTCGCCGGAAGATTCCAAGTCATTAGCTCACATCGAAATGACTGTTGACTGCCAGGAGGTTGTCCATCTCCGCCTCTCCCTCTCTTTCTTTCTCTCTCCCGCACTGCCCCCCATCTCCCTCTCCCTCACCCTCTCTCACTCTCTCCTGTACTGCCCCCCATCTCCCTCACCCTCTCTCACTCTCTCCCTCTCTTTGATTTGAAGTGGGCCTTCTTTATATTGCCAATAACTGTTGTTGACTGATGCTCATTCTCTGCCCATGGAGAGATTGAGATCAAGCACTCTCATTTAGATTACAGTGACCGGGAGGGAGGGAGGGAGGGAAAGGGGGGATGAAAGCGCAAGGGAGGAGGTGGATAGGAAAAAGAGAGCGAGGCAGGGATAAGAGAGGAGGAGAAGGGTGGATGAAAGACGGCAGATAGATAAGCTCTGTAGAGATGGGGACATTGGGAGGGATGGGAAACATTGTTTGAGCCCAGCGAGCAGTAGCCTAAGCAGCTACACACACACACACACCTGCAGGTCATGCTAGGAAGGGATGAAAAGAGGCCTTTCTGGTTGAGACTACCCTGTGGAGCCTTTCTAAGCTGGAACAGTGGCAGCTCCCCTCAGGAGCAAAGAAGAAGAAATGAAGAAGGAAGACGACTATCTGCCTGTGCATGTTTATGCGTGTGTCCTTGTGCATTTGCGGACTTGCAAATGAGTTCACGTACGCTTATGTGTACTCCTCCAGTTCTGTGATAATAGCTTGGGCAAACCTTTCACCAAGGCTGTCTGATGAAGGGCCGGACTGAGGCTTTCACACATTCACAGCTCCCTGCCTGCAGACAGCTATATCTGTCTGTTCGCCCTCGGGAAAGGATATTACTGTTACACTGTCTCAGACACACACTGTCTCTCCCACACACATGCACTGGCACAAACTCACACAAACACACACACTCACGCAACACACTCTTATCTCGTTCTCTCTCTCGCTTCCCCTCACAGTCTGGCTCCCTCTTTAGCTATGCTATTTTCAGATTGTCAGCTGCTTGAGAAGGATTCCCCAACCCAACATGTATTGACGTCCATATATTCCGATCCCCCCTCCCTGATGCACCCGTGCTAGTTTCTCTGTGCTCCCCCACCTTCCTCCTCTCCCTCTGAAATAGCTCCGCTCGGTCCAGCCCTGTCTGTCCAGGCGTGAAACATCGACAGCCAGGTGGAGGGGTGCGAGGAGGTGGAGGGGGGGGTGGGTGTGGGGTTAGGGGTGGGGTGGGCTGTCTGCCTGTTTACCCACCTGCCTGTCTCCCTGGCCGCGTGTGTGTCTGCTCAGCTCCCTGGCCGCCTGGCCGTGTCAGAGGAGAGGATGGGGGGAGGGGGGGAGGAAGGAAGGAGGGTGCGTGCTGCCGCTGACAGATGGAGAGACAGACTTGCTACCTTCGCTGGTGTTACTGTCACGTCCTATGTGTGCGAATGCTGATAGTTTGTTGTTGTTGCGCCAGGGGTGTGCTCGTGTGTGTCAGGGAAACGCGCACGCACACACCCACTTAGTCTGCGAAAGGGCTAGACTTGGACGGATCAGTGACATATTGGATGTCAGGCAAACAAACAAATATTGACAGGAAAACGAAAGGATTTACACCTCCTGAATTCTCCTCCCGGAGGAATCTGCTTCCAGCTGAGCCTTTTGCCGCCTCCTCTCTGCCCAAATGTCTGCACAGTTGAGTTGCTTTTAATCCAACGTGCACGTCTGCACGTATGTGGGTGCGCGCGTGTGTGTGTGTTTACTGTGTACGCCCAGTGAATGTGTGTGTGTGTCCAGTCGATAAAGCGATCAAGTCTGTACATAGTTAAGTTCACCCAGTAGATGTGACTTCACCACTGTAGTGACAGTTGGCCCCCTCCTGGCCAGCCCAACCTGCCGCCTCTGAAAGAAGCCCGTCCCTCTCTCCTGCCTCCCCGCCTCCATCTTAGAGTCCTCTCCTCTCTCCATCTCATATCTTCCTCTCTATCTCCTTCCACCCTCCCCCCTTCTCCCGGTAGGGGAAAAAGCTGCTTATGTCTAATGATGCTGTGTCCACGATCTCAGGGTTTTTCATGTTCTCACCGCTGGCACCGAAGCCTTTTCAACGTAACCGTCTTCCAAGGACACGCACGTATACACACACACACACGCTGCCACTACCACCAGCAGCACTCTGTAGTGACAGACATGAGCCGTGTAGCACACAAACATCAAACACACTACGAACCAACTCCTCAAGACACGGCTATCCAGATTCAGGACGAATCGCAACCGTGGGCGTCTACTGTCCACATACGTGTGTGTACTGTATGTGGGGGTGTCTGTGTGTGTTTTCACACTGTATGGGTGTTCTTTGTTGTCCAAGAATTGTTGGTATGGTATTTTAGGACAATGCGTTTTCATCCCTGCATCCTGTGGCATGTCCTGACATGTGCATCACATGGCATGTCATGACATGGGATGATCAATTCAAGCCTGTCATCAGGTTGGGCACATGTGTTGCTGGATGGCATTATGGCCCATGTTTGCACTGCTGCAATTACAAATATCTCCCCCCCCACACACACACACACACACACTCCCCACACACACTGACACACCCTCCAGGGATTGACACACGCAAACACCCCCGCACACTTTAGTTGAATAACTGTTGTTCTCAAACGGGAGCAGGGCTTCACTCTCCCTGGGGGTGTTTGTGATCTGCGGTGATAGAGGGAGGGGAGGGGAGGGGGGGTTGGAGGTCACCAAACGGAGGGCGGGCTCCGGGTTAAAGAAAACAGTTAATTGGTGCATTGTCTCGGCTGTTTGGTTTGAGCAGAAGGTCGTGTGCGAGCAGATGTACCGGAGCCTGGTGGTCTACATGTCTGCTGGTCTCAGACCCCCTCCCCCCCCTGACCCCTTCCCCCACCAGCCGCTCCTGGGTGAGTGTGAAGGAGTTAACTCCACTCTGCTCGCTGGCCCTGTCGTCCAGGCTCGTCCTCCCCCTGCTCTTAGCGCTCAGCTGGGCTCAGTTTGACTCTGACGTTGACTTGCATACTAACTCTCCCCTTATAGGATCGACTGGAGACACTCAATCAGAGCATTGTTCTCTCCTTCTCTCCTCTCTCTCTCCTCTCTCTCTCTCTCCTCTCTCTCTCTCTGTCCTGCTTTTTTCTGTGTTGTTACGTCCGTTAGGTTAGGCTAGGTTAGGCTAGGACTTGGTCGACAGCAGGTCTTTTCCCACATGGATGACCAGGCATTCAGACAGACGGGCAGATGGGTAGACAGACAGGAAGCCAGGTAGACAAGCAGCCCGACAGGAAAACAGACAGACAGGCTGCCAGTTCTGTAATCTGGGACAGCACGGAGGAATAGAGCCACCACCGACCCATGTGCTAGCCTGCATGGCCCCTCCCATCCATTTGGCCCCTCCCCCTTCCCCCAGTCCCCGCCCACAGACTGCATCAGCTATCGTTCATCACCTGCTTTATTTACCTTGACAGAGCTCTTATCTCACCATCTCCTCCCACACCCAATCCCTACCCCAATCACCCCCCCCCCCCTTAATCACCACCGCTGCCACCTCCACGAAATAGCTATGACCTCCCCCCAAACGCCCCCCTCCTCACCACCGGTCCTGTCCCAGGACAGCGCAGGAAGACATCCAGTCACATCCTCAGGATGGATCTCATCTCCTGTCATCACGCCACTGCTGTCACTACAACTCGCTGCTCCTCAATCACGGCTGCCGTGTGTGCGTGGTGTGTTTCTGTGTGTGTGTGTGTGTATGTGTGTGTGTGTGTGGACCAACATGCGAGAGAGCGCCAGAGAGCAAGTGTGTTTGAGTCCGTGTGCACACGGGTGTGAAAAGAGCAGGTGTCCGTTCGCAGGTCTCCCCCCCGAGTCAGTCA
>BROE01000012.1:2531489-2552351 GCA_036571765.1 Plecoglossus altivelis
TGGCAGTTCTCCAGTGCTGTTGAATCCACTGTTGACCTTAAGGGTGTCGCTGCCGGAGTGTGTGAGCCGGGGCATCAGGGCCATTGTTGTCCTACAAACTAAGACTCCCTCTCTCGGCTTAATGCGACGTCCTGGGGCCCTTTGGAGGACATGCTGTTAGGACAGATGGCGCCCCTGATCTGCGCCCCAAATCTACTGAGTCTGACCAAGGGTGCCTCCACCTATAGTACATGTTTAGGGGAAACCCTGCATGTGTGTGCGTGTACGTGTGTGTGTTGTTTTACTGTCTAGAGTACAGGGGGATTTGGTGGCCTCGGATCCAGGAGGATTCATCCTAGTAATCCTATTACCATCATAGTCCCTTTGTCAGGCCAGGCCAGACCAGGCCAGGCTAAACATCAGCCTTTCATGGACACAAACCTACCATCTCCAACTGCTGTTCTCCTAGGAACTCTGAAGTCTTGTTTCAACCTCTATCTTTGGTAATTGGCTGGCCAGCATGCATGGGTTCTTGTGTGGACATGTCTGTCTGCGTGAGAGTTCCTGTCATTATAGCCCTGGGCCTGTCCTGGCCAGTCTCGTCAGAGAGGCACTCAAGTCCCAGCTCTCATGGAAATCTCCCGCAGACGCATGCACACACTGCGAGAATCAAGCAAGCGGCGGCCCACCACAGTTGGACCAGACTGCGGAAAGAAACGCTGATGCGATCTGACACGTCCTGGTTGAAGTTTCCAGGTTTGCGGTGGTGTTCTTGTCGGGCCACCGTTTCTCCTTATCTAAGCACGACCGTAGCACCACACCAAGGCCTCGCCCATTGCCTCCCCCTGCCTATACACACACACACAGACACACACACACACACACACACACAGACACCCAGCTCCTCCCTCCAGCGCTGTGTTGCGTGTAACCCTGCCGTAACCTACATTAGGAGAGAGGTCCGTTAGATCTGACAACCCACTAATGCTGTCTCTCTGGTTTGCTCCCTCTCTTTCTCTCTCTCTGTCTGTTCTACCAGCCAGTGCCAGACAGCCTCTCTCTGTGCACTGCCAACAGTGGAGCCCAGGAGCCCAATCAATAATATCTGCACTCAGGCGGAAGTCAATCACACACACACGCGCGCGCTCGCGCATTCCTACACACTCCAGCACACACAAACTTTCTCGCTTACTCTCTTTCCCTCTCTCTCTCTCTCTCTCTCTCTCTCTCTCTCACACACACACACACAAATGCACACTTTTGATCTGGGTCAAGGTTGTTGTCATAACGACCGCCTGTGTAACTGCTCACTCTCAGACTGTCCCCTGCTGTCTGAAGGTGAGAACTCTAATTCTCTTTACATCTGTTATGAGACGAGAGAGAGAGAGCGTTAGCAAGAGAGCGGTTTCTCTTCGGGGGGGTCATTCCGTAACCGAAAAACAAGCTCAAGTCACCGTTTGTCCGTGTCCTGGGCTTAACCGCAAGACACAGGACACCCCGAGCAGAGTGAAACGGCCACTGTTCCGTTTGAGGGGGAATGCTGTTGTTTCCGTGGCAGCCTTGAACTGTAATAGTCCGTCCACGCAGTGGAGTTTCCTTTCAGGTTGAAATGCCAGTGCGGTGGCCAGCTGCGGCGTCTCACAGCTTGGTGTACCAGCTGAACAGGACGTCTCATTGTGTATCTCCCAAAAACCTCTATTTTGGGGGATTCCCCCCCCCCCAACTCCAGAATTGTATTGAGAACGGTTGCTGGGATACTATCTATAGGGCTCATTGTGAGGCCCTGTGTGAGGCCCAGAGCCACGACAGTCACCCACAATGCCCTCTACATTCCGCTGGCTCTTGAGGCCCCCACCCTTACATCCCCCCCCCAAAGGGCTGCTGGGAAGTCTATAGTTTCTCAGTGGGTCATTCCGTCTTTTTTTGTTGCAAAATCGAGATCCACCCCTTTTCATGGCAGTTTCATTGAAAGCAGGTTTGGAGCCCCACCCACCTTGCTCTTTCTGTTTCACCTCAACATTCATTTCAGTCTAACCTTGGATCAATGGATTCGCTCCTGATAGGCTACCTTTTCATTGAGGGACAGTTGACGGGTACCAATGGGTAATTACTGGAACTTCAGTAGTCACATAAGGTGTGAGTGTGTGCGTGTGTCAAACAAGCATTCACTGTAAGAGTAGAAAGTGATGTTGTTGATCATAGGGATCGTAAAGCAGACAGCCCTCTCCAGACAGCCCTCTCCAGACAACCCTCTCCAGACAGCTACTCTCTAGACTCCCAGACAAGGCCTCATCCTCATCTCAGGGGAACCGCTAGACAACTGGAAAATGGTGGGGAGGGGGGACGTGAGAGAACCATAGGAGAACCGTAGGAGAACCACAGCAGAACCATGCATTTCACCTGAACAGGCTGCCTGTTGAAAACGTGTGAGACTCGTCTGTTTAAAAACCCATGTTGAGACGTCAGATGTGGGTCTTTTTTGCTGGGGGAAAAAGTTGGTGATTGATGAAACCGTGTGTTTCTCTCTGTGGAACCAGTGTTGCACTGGTGAAGCGGCCCTCTATGTCCGTGAGGACGACTAGTTCCGTCCGCAAGGGTGGGGGGTGGGGGGGGGGGGGGGGTCTTGAATTTGGGCGGTTTTGAACTCCTTCAGATGTTAATAGATTTCCAACTCAAGGACATTGGAGGGGAGGGGGGGGTGTTCGGATGGATAAGGCTGAGTGTTCGGGGTGGTGGTTGGGGGGGGTTGAAAGTGAGTTACTGTTCTCGAGGGCGATGGCTGGGGAGGGGGATCGGAGGCCACCTGGATTACGTTTAAGAACGTCAGCCAGTCGTTCTTCTGAATGACGCACAAGGGGGGGGGGAGACAAACGACGTCTTCCGGAAGAGAGGACATTTTCCCAAGTCCTTGGAGACGCCAGAGATATTGGCACCACGAGACAAGGTGTGGGACAAGGAGGCCTTTGAAAGCACAAGGGGAGGGTGGATCGACTCTCACCGTTGTTCTTTGGCCTCTGTTCATATATCAGTCCTTCCTTATACGATTTGACAGTGGTGACGGTTTGACGGCAGGCGACTATCATCTCTCTTCTATTGGTTGTTTTTGTGATGTTTTCGTCCTGAGAGGACGAGAACATCTTCCCAAAGTGCCACGGCCAGAACAGACTGTGGCACATCTCTCACTCCAAGAAGCCTGTTATTATCTTAACAGTTCCAAATCAACGGGGCACCCGCCTGCTGCAACGACATGTCAAGATTGTTTGTCTGTCAGTTTGATTTACCGCTCCATTATAGCTTGTAAATAGAAGCGCCTGTATGCCTGTCACTCGCATGCGAGTGTATGGGCTGGTTTAACTATATCTTGTGGAACTTGAACTTGTGAACTCCTGTGTGTACCATATCAGTTTGTGTGGAGGGGGGGGGAGGGTAGGATTATGGTTAGAATTTGTTGGGTTTCGAATTATGTTGAGGGTTGGGATTAGGATAAGATAAAATATAGCATTCAATGTGTCACATAGTTTTTCTATTCAAAATACAAATTATGAGTGTGTGTACATGCGGGACATACACAGGTCACTCTTACACGCAGACACGCACACTCAATACCTACAATGCATGCATACACTGCCATCCACCAGCCAATTGCACACGGCCCATGGTACATCAGCAGTAATCGTCATACAATATGCAATGAACAATGCAGCCTCTTATCTTTACAAAATCAATAAAACGTGTACAATTGCGGGTCATTACAAAGGTCTGCCCTTAGTTGAGGGGGGCGATAAGAATCGGTTTGCCTGTCATCGGTCCCTGTTCCACTTCACGCTCGACCATCACTATTCGCCAGACGAGTAGATTACGTTGTAAAATAATGACTGGGTCTGTGCGTCTATTCGGCAGAGACGGATGGGTTTTAGACCCTCAGACCCAGCCCGGTACGTTACGGAATTCAACGTCCAGCTACGTTGTGTACACGCCAGACCGGAGTGAAACTTACTCGTCCTGCCCTCGTCTATGCATCTAATTTAGCGTGAGGAGTAACGAAAATGCTGACACCTAGAAAAATGCCAGTTCGCTGCAGCAATGTTAGATTAATGTTTTCGGTTAAAAGCTGCGTAATATTACAATATGTAAAGTTTGGCTGCAGAGCAGGCAGGGTTTCAGAGCACGTCCGCTCTGTCATTGTTTATGAGTCTACTGCGACGAACTCTCTCTCTCAAGACTAAAATGTTACAGAAATATCTCGGCTTTTTCACTTCGATTTTTTTTTGTCTTTGCTACATAGAGAGTTTTGGTACCTGCTATTTTGAAGTTAAGAGGTGGGGCATGCCGTGAGAACTTTTAATTGCTTGCTTTCCGGTATTTCTGAGCGAAAAGAGAACAATGTAGGTGCATTAAAGTCTGAATATTTCACAACACTTTTCCACTTAAGGAAAGAAAATATAAAATTTTCATACGTGGATGAAGTTACAAAACACTTTTTTACTTGCATCACCATGCCAACATAAAATGTGAATAATACAAGACTAATGTTTGCCTTTTCCCCTTTATTTGGACACACTTGAACTGGAGTGAAGGTGGTGTGCTTTACCATGTGTGTGTGTGTGTTTGAGGAAGTGTGTGGGTGTGTGCAGCACTGTGTGGTTTTTAGATGTGGAGGACATGTTGAAACCCAGTTATTTGTCTTTACTTAATACCTTCTTATCTCCTCTTTTCCTTCCCCTCTTCCCTTCTTCCCTCCCCCTCTCTCTCCACCTCTCTCTCCCCATCACTCTCTTTCTTTCTCTCTCTCTCTCTCTCTCTCTCTCTCTCTCTCTCTGACTGTGTTTGTTCAGCCCTGGCCTGCTATGAAACTCTAGCCCCCCACTTCAGCTCACATTCAGCCAACTCTCTGCTTGTAGTATGTAACCCAGACTCCACCGTGTCAGAGCGACTGAGCCAGAGTCTGACCACATCTCAGTGGCCTCTGGGAGCGACTGGAACCCAGAACATCCACTCATGCATTTCACACATGTGAAATAAACAACGGAAACTCTGTTGTTGATCTCCTTTGGCTGGCTCTTTCTGGTCTGCTGTATTCCATCAAATGTTGTTTCGTTTCCCAGGCGATATGATCTACTTACGTCTGGATGTCTCTTTCCCCCCTCTCTCATCTCTTCCTGTCCTCACTCTCCCAACGTCTCCCTCGTTCTCCCTCCCGCCTTTTTTTCTTTTTCTACCTCTTTCTTTCTACCGTTCTCTCTTTCTTGTCTCCCTTTCTTTCTCTCTTGCTCTCTCTGTCTGTCTGCACTTCTATAACCAACCCTCCGAGGACTCTGGGTAGGGTAATTAGGCACTCAATCCTTAATCACCACAGCTGGAGCGCAGACGCACACGCATAGAATAGCTTGTTTATGTTTACCGAGCATATTGGTCCATGCTCTCGCTCACTCCTAACACACGGGCCGGCCCAGAAAAGATAGCTTGCCAATTAGTCTACGCCTCCGCAGAAGGTAATATCCGCTCCTTGGCTCTGCATCTGTCCACTCCCAGCCGGTCTAGTAACATGGTCCAGATAGGCCGTGGTTGTACACCAGTGCGTGAGGCTTGGTGGTCTAGAGCACCAGACAGGACTGGGAGCTGCTGGACTCGCTTCATGTTTAAGTGAGGAGGAGCGGAGTGATGCTCAGCAGAGAAGACATCACGGGCATATTAGTTCCTCCAGCACACGCTCACGCTCATGCTCACACAACTACGCACAACCACACGCTCTTGCTCACACAACTACGCACAACCACACGCTCATGCTCACACAACTACGCACAACCACACGCTCGTGCTCACACAACCACGCACAACCACACGCTCATGCTCACACAACCACGCACAACCACACGCTCGTGCTCACACAACCACGCACAACCACACGCTCATGCTCACAAAACCACACACACGCACATAGTCACACAACCACGCACAACCACACGCACACGCTCACACAACCACACACACAACCACACGCGCGCACATCACATGCACATGCTCACACAACCACACACAACCACACGCACATGTTCACACAACCACTCTCACATGCTTACACAACCACATACAACCACACGCACATGCTCACACAACTACACACACACACATCACACACTCGTGCTCACACAACCACACACAACCACACACAACCACACGCACACGCTCGCCCAACCACACACACACATTACACACACACGCTCAACCAACCACACGCACACATCACACGCACACACATACTCACACAACCACAAATACACACACACGCTCATCCAACCACGCACACACTCAGGTCACACACACAGACAAGGAGGTAGGGTGTTAGTCACTGTGCACACACACACACAGCTGCCATGTCCGATTCAGTGAACGAGACTGAGGCGACTTTTATTCTGGCGGCTCCTTCATTGTTCTTTTACCTCTGAAATATACAGGAGCCGCATGTGTGCGTTTGTGTGAGTGTGTATGCGGTTGTGTAGAATGCAGAGGACTCAGTGGTATGCTTTAATGATAGACCCCCTCCTCCCCCGTACCGACCTTTCCTCCCTACGGAGACAGATGACTCATCACTGTCCGTGGAGATGTGCGGAAGTTTCCGGGCTGGCGGATGCCCCTGAACCTCTGTGTGGATCAGGGAAGGGCAGCAGCTGCGGAATCAACCGTCCAAAAAGACGCTAACATTAGCCTTTAGCTTCGGCTAATGTTCCGTCGGCGAGAACTTGATGCTCTCGATGGGCACCTTATTGATTCCACTAGTTTTATGTTAGCGTGAGATGAAGTGGCAAAGTACAGGGAGTGAGGACTGGTGTGAGATGGGCAGGGGATGTGTGTGTGTGTATGTGTGTGTGTGAGGGTTAGGAAGATGAAATCTTCTCCTACTAAAATGCAATTAGGTCAATAATGTATACATATTTAAAGTACGTTTGCGCGGGGGGGGGGTGCATATTGGTAAAGTGCCTCTTTTTAATTAAATATTTACGCTGAGCTGCAACAGCACACCCTGTCTTACCGTGGGCTGCTTGTGTTTGTAATCCCTCAGTACGAGTTCAAGGCCAAGAGCATCAAGAAGAAGAAAGTGAGCATCATGGTGTCGGTGGACGGAGTCAAGGTGGTGCTCAGGAAGAAACAGAAGGTAAGGCCAGCCCCGCCCTCAAAGACTTGGGACACGTTCTCATTGGACGACACCCCTCACGTGATTGATCCAGTATGTCCCTCTGCCTATCCCCCATCCCCTGCCTATCCCCCCTCTCCCCCCGCCCCCCTCCAGAGGAAAGAGTGGACCTGGGACGAGAGCAAGATGCTAGTGATGCAGGACCCCATCTACAGGTATGCCTGACCTCTGAACTCTGACCTCACCCATCTGTGCAGGGGAACAGGAAGGAGGAAGGAGGCCCCTTCTGGGGTCCTGCTTCAGGAACTGAACGTGGGCACTGACAGGAAGGACACGTCTCCTGTCTAAACTGAAGTCGTGGACTGAAGACTGTGTTTGCACGCGTTTGCTTAGCTGGCACGTTTATCTGAATCGGAAAAGCCAGTGCAGCAGATCCATGAAGGACAGAGACGACTCTACTGTGATGGTCCAAACCGCTAAGAACAGACCAGTATATGGCCACAGCTCCTATAGCCATGACACCCTGAAAAGGAGCATTCTGGGACGAGATGCATTAATGTACCCAAAGCCCCTCCCCTCCGCTCAGCTAATGGGCCATGATGTACAGTATGTGCCAAGCACACTCACACTGGCTTACTGTAGGGGATGTCATCAATTATCCATGTGTGGCATGCGTGCAGCATGTAGGGGTGTTTAGGGACATCTCTGGACCGGGGGCTCTGGCCGCTGGATGACATCCAGCGCGTCTGCGTGAGCCGGCCTACTTTTAATGGAGCTGACGGTACTTTCCTTTGTCTTATTTCATCGTCTAGTTTATTGGCTGGCTAATGTGCCATACAGAGGACAGGCAGCTTGTGTGTAATGGTGAGTGAATTAGATACGTTATGGTGTGAACGCATGTCTCCACGGGTGTATGTTATTTGGTTGAGCCGCGCATGGCGTTGTGGCAGGGGGGGTCTGGGCCAGAGATGGATTGAAGCCAGCCTGCGGCGTTTCCTCCGGCTGCGTTGGTGGTTGAGCCCAGGCTCCCAACAGGCGCCACCAGGATCCTGCAGAACACGGTTTCTAGTCTTTATAGTCCTGCATCAGTCCCGGCTGGCTGGTACTGGCCTGGAGCCAGAGTCTTATGGGTCCTCAAGGGTACAGTGACCAGGATAGAAGCCACAGAAGGATTGTTAAAATGCGTGTTGATGGATCCTGCCTAATCTGGGAGCTAACGAGAGAATGTTGACAGAAAAAGACGGGCGCCAGCAAATGTCATCCTGGGACTTTTGATTGGTCCATGTCACCGTACAGCACAGCAGGATTGACGCGTTGGCCCATAAATAAAACAAACATGTACCTTCAGAAGCATAGGAAGTCTCCCTGAGCCCCCCTTCCCCTCCCTCCCCACTCCTCCCTCGCCCCTCCTCACTCCTCTCCCCTCCTTACTCTCCCATCCTCACTCCTGTCTCCTCACTCCCCCATCCCTACTCTCCCTCCTCACTCCTCCCCCCTCCTCACTCCTCCATCCCCACTCCCCCTCCTCACTCCCCCCTTACCACACCGCCCTTCCTGCTCCTCCTTACTCCCCCCTCCTCCTTACTCCCCCCTCCTCACTCCTACCTTTTCACTCCCTCCTCCTCACTCCCCCATTTCCCCAATCCCCCATCCTCACGCCCCCTCCTCGCCCTTCCTTTTCACTTCCCCCTCCCCGTTTCTCCCTCCCACTCCCCCATCCTCACTCCCCTCCTCACCCACCATCCTCACTCCCCACTCCCCCTCTCATCCTTTTTCTCCTTTTTTTTTTCCCAAACTTTTTTTTTTTTTTTTTCCCCCCCCCCCCTCCTCACTCCCCCCCCCCCCCACTTCCCCTCATCCTCTCCTCACTCCCCCTCTTCCCCCCTCCTCATTCTCCCCTCCCCCTCCTAGTGAGCTACGGAAGTCTTGACAGACTCTGAATAATACAGGATGACAGCCACCGCAGAGGTGGGATACAAACCACACACTGTCTTTGATCTCCAGCATATACGACACAGGGCGCATGTTAGGTATCTGTCAGGTTTATTTGAAACTGAATTAGCGTAAGCCCATTTCAATCTAAATCGGGGAAATTTACTTCCTTCTGATGTGGTTATTTCTTCTCCTCCAGGATATTTTACGTATCCCACGACTCCCAGGATCTGAAGATTTTCAGCTACATCGCCAGAGATGGTTCCAGCAACTCGTTCAGGTGCAACGTTTTCAAATCCAAGAAGAAAGTGAGAGGACCCCCCAACCTGCCTACTTTCATGCTTCACACCAAACATTAGCACTCGCTCTTTATTTCTCTCTCTCTCTCTCTGTTCTATCTCCGTACAGAATTGTATCTCTGTGCTGAATGTCCTTACCCCAACCTCAGATCATTCCCTCTGGCTGAGTCGTGTGGTTGTGGTTCTCTGTGTCACTTTGCTGTCGAGTGTCTAGCCGCGGCTAATGGCATGAAAATAGTACATTTGGTGTTCATCCCTTACCTTTCTCTCTCTGTTCCTCTCCTTCTTCTCCTCTCTCTTCGCCTCTGTCTCCATTCTGGTTCTGTCCATCTGTCGCCCGTCCGTATCTCTCTGTCCCCCTGTCTCTCAGACTCAGGCTATGCGCATCGTGAGGACGGTGGGCCAAGCGTTCGAGGTGTGCCACAAGATCAGCCTGCAGTACGCTCAGCAGGACGATAACGGACAGGCGGACGGAGACAGCATCAAGTCCACAGAGGAGACGGCCACGGAGGGTGAGCGTCCAACCATGGAGACACCATCTACAAACACACGCAAGCGCTATTTACATGGGAGGGACGTTTTTGCATTGTAATGCTCTGTGTGTGTGTGTGTGTTCCCAGGGTGTCAGCGGACAGGAGGCGAGCGTGACGAGGAGGCGCTCGTGGTGGAGGTGGCGCCTCCCGCAGGCGGGGCGCTGTGCGAGCAGGCGGTCAACGAGATCCTCCAGAGCCTGGCGGAACTGAATGTGGTCAAACCTGGACAAACCATCCGGGTGAAGCCTCACGCACGCACACACACGCACACACACGCACACGCACACGCATAAATACACTTTATCCACGATGGCTCAGCGTCAAAAGCAGGGAACGTTTTGTTCCATGATTCCTGTTAGCAGCTGGCCAGCGCGATGATAGCAGTGTTCGTGTGCTAACTGCTACATGGGCAGTGTCCTCTCCTCTGTTTGTGCTGTCCTGCCTCTGTCTGCTGACACACTCTGTTCTGCTGACACACACACTCCCCCACAGGCCTCCCTACGGAGGCAGTGTTGACTGTCTGAGAGGAGATGAAGACACGGAGGGAGAGACGATATGGGGAGGGAGGATAAGAGGTGGACGGACTGAAGTAGGAGCAACCGAGAGGGAGGGAGAGTAGGAGGGAGGGAGGGAGGGAGGGAGGAAGAGAGAGGGGGGGGGAGGGAGAGAGAGAGAGAGAGCGAGAGAGAGTGAAAAGAAAGGGTGCATTGTGTCTGTCCTACCCCCTGGTACCTTCCTCTACTCTCTGGCATCAGTCAGGTTGTAGAGAAGGGTTCCCCCTTCTAGAACATTCCCACTCAACAGCCAAATAAGGGCCCAGGGTCTGTTCCTTAAAGAGATAAGAGGGACCAGAGGAAGAGCAACATGGAGGGAGATGCAGAACGTTCTTCGGGAACCTAATCCTAACCTAATCCTGGAAAAATAAACAAAGAAAACGGGATTCTTTGAATTTTGGAGGGAAGCCTTAGTAATCCAGCTGCGTCAACCTAAACATCTGTTCCATACAGATAAAAAGTGTTCAGGATGAGATATCATAGACAGAAAGCGAGTCGAAAAAAAGGAAGGAATGTTGAGATTGTGATCGAGCGACGGATAAAGATGCAAATGAGTAGAAAAGGACAGATTTGGAGATGGAGGTTGTGTAGGTGAGAGAACAGAGAGAGACAGTGGGAGAGCTGGATGTCATCATGACAAAGTGTGAGTGACGCGGCATGAAAGACACTGTGCCAACCACTGTACAATTTTGGCACAGCATGACACAGCAAATTCGTTCCTGAAGAATGACACTTGGGACAAAGTCAAAAGATTTCAAGTAACATTGAGTGATTTGTCTCACGCTGTGCACACAAAGATGACCAAAATACACACGTCGTCTTTAACTGTGGAATATGGCACCATGGTGGTGGTAGCAAACATTATCATAGAACAAACATAGAATCTCTGTCAAACGTCTCTCTCTCTATATATATATGATATATGTATTTCCATGCTCTCTATGGCTGTAAATATTATATTCCATTTTCCATTTGTATCACAGCCTTTCGTAAAAAAACTTAACAAAAAAAACAATTTACCTTGAAAATGAAAGCTATTTTTGTGTTCTGTTAGAGCTCCCTCCAGTGGTGGTATGTTGCTAGTTCGTCATTTACCATTCCCATCACTAGGGTTGTTCCAGAATTGCCGGCTCCTCATCCTCTCTTAAACCCTTCTCATACAGAGCACTAATCTCTCATAAAGTGGCCCTGACACACACACACACACATACACACTCTGTAAACTCATCTCGCTCTGAACGCTGGGATTGTCATGAGATCCCTGTAGACATGCAGACACATGCCCACACACTCCATTCTGCGAGAGAGAGAAAAGCTGTTTAGGAAAAGGTTGCCTGGCTCGCCCGCCATCACTCTGTCTGTAGAACTCACAAGGCTGCCCGTTAGAACCAACAGGCAAACACTGATACACACTGGCAAGAACAGACACACCGACACACACAGGCACATACACAGGGTCTCTCCCCTTCCCCTCCTCTCCATTCCCCCCTCCCCTCCCCATTCCCCCCTCCACTCCCCTCCTCTCCTCCTCTTCTCTTTGCAAATCATACAGTACGACGTATGTTTAAGTATGATGATGGAAAATAAATGGAGGTAGGAAGAGGAATGAGATCCATGGAGCATCGGTTAGAAAAAAGTCTCGCCTTCTATCTCTTTGGCTGGCTGGTCGACTGACCATGACCCTCACCACGGTTACGGTGACAGTGTTGTCCGTGGCAACTATTTCAAGGCACACTCACGCGTACACACACTGCTGGTCCGGATCCTTCTCTCACACACATATGCACACATTCTCTCTCTCTCCCTCCCTCCCTCACAGACACACTGGCCACTGGCCTTTATACGTTGCCGTCCCCTCGTTTATTTCTGACCCGTGTTTCCGTGTCCCCCAGGACTTTGACAGCGGCTCCCTGTACACGCTGACGGCGCAGGGCCTCTCTCCCAGCAGCCCCGGCTCTCCGCCCCTCGGCCCGCCCCTCAGCCCGCCCCTCGCCCCGCTCGCCGCTCANAAAAAACTTAACAAAAAAAACAATTTACCTTGAAAATGAAAGCTATTTTTGTTTTCTGTTAGAGCTCCCTCCAGTGGTGGTATGTTGCTAGTTCGTCATTTACCATTCCCATCACTAGGGTTGTTCCAGAATTGCCGGCTCCTCATCCTCTCTTAAACCCTTCTCATACAGAGCACTAATCTCTCATAAAATGGCCCTGACACACACACACACACATACACACTCTGTAAACTCATCTTGCTCTGAACGCTGGGATTGTCATGAGATCCCTGTAGACATGCAGACACATGCCCACACACTCCATTCTGCCCCCACGGAGGAGAGGAGAAGAAGAGAGAGAAAAGCTGTTTAGGAAAAGGTTGCCTGGCTCGTCCGCCATCACTCTGTCTGTAGAACTCACAAGGCTGCCCGTTAGAACCAACAGGCAAACACTGATACACACTGGCAAGCACAGACACACCGACACACACAGGCACATACACAGGGTCTCTCCCCTTCCCCTCCTCTCCATTCCTCCCTCCCCTCCCCATTCCCCCCACCACTCCCCTCCTCTCCTCCTCTTCTCTTTGCAAATCATACAGTACAACGTATGTTTAAGTATGATGATGGAAAATAAATGGAGGTAGGAAGAGGAATGAGATCCATGGAGCATCGGTTAGAAAAAAGTCTCGCCCTCTATCTCTTTGGCTGGCTGGTCGACTGACCATGACCCTCACCACGGTTACGGTGACAGTGTTGTCCGTGGCAACTATTTCAAGGCACACTCACGCGTACACACACTGCTGGTCCGGATCCTTCTCTCACACACATATGCACACATTCTCTCTCTCTCCCTCCCTCCCTCACAGACACACTGGCCACTGGCCTTTATACGTTGCCGTCCCCTCGTTTATTTCTGACCCGTGTTTCCGTGTCCCCCAGGACTTTGACAGCGGCTCCCTGTACACGCTGACGGCGCAGGGCCTCTCTCCCAGCAGCCCCGGCTCTCCGCCCCTCGGCCCGCCCCTCAGCCCGCCCCTCGCCCCGCTCGCCGCTCAGCACTACCTCCAACTGCTCCAGCAGCAGCTCCTGCAGCAGCAGCAGCACACCCAGGTGGCTGTGGCCCAGGTAAAGCACACACACAAACACTCGCTTGTGTGGGAGCAAAGCGGCAGGTGCAGGCGTGGGAAAGAGCGAGCGCCGCACGGACACTCGCTCAGGCTTCGACGCGAATGAGCACGCGAGCGTGCAGCGTGTAGCGTGCTGCGTGCTGCGCACCAAACGCTGACACCAAAGTCACAACTTCTTAAATGTGCACCCGTGCACACACACACTCACACGCACACACACTCCTTCAGCTGAGGGTTGCCCAGCCCATCTGTTAGTAGTAGATTGGTCCAGATGTCCACCGCAGTGTGAATCAGCAGTCCGCGCGAGACGTCAGTTACTGAGATGCCCACAGAGACGCTGTGCATCGCTGCCTTTCCTCTCGCCCGCTCGCCCGCTCGCCCGCACGCACGCACTCTCGTGGCATAAAAGCAACGTAGCCTGCTGTGTGTTACATGCAAGAGGTCTGCATGCATGCAGAGTGCAGCTCACTATCAGATCTCAGTCTAGCTGCCTGTCTGCTAACTTGCAACTCCCTGCCTGACCACTAGGGCCCACTGTCTGCACAGAAATGGACTCCAACACGCAGCGAGAGCTTAGTAATGACATATCTCCAGCGCACTGGAGAGCGACTAAATCAAGTCTGCTATTGTCACAGTAAAATTGGTCCTGCGTGCGTCAACACAAACGCATATTTGTGTTTAGCATATAATTTCCGAAAGCGACCGCGTTGCCCAGAGAATAATGTTCTTGCTCACTCAGTTAGTTTAGATACACAAACAAACCGGGGCCCCTCATTATTTTCAATTTCAGGTGGATCCAGGCAATGGAATTTGAAGCATCCAATTAGATTTCCCCCTCATGGAGTCTTGGGTTCTGAGGGAGAGGGGGGACCGCAAGCCTGGAATAGCAAATGGGATTCTTCATCCACAAGAACTCACTCTGATATATCAACAGCCCCAGAATATCATTCATGTCTCTGAACGATTGCGATGCCGATATCTGTGTATGTGGCCCCCTTCTCTGACCTCTCGGACCCCCCCCCCCCCCCCCTCAGGTGCAGCTTCTGAAGGATCAGATGGCGGCAGAGACAGCCGCCCGCATGGAGGCCCAGGCCCGGGTCCACCAGCTGCTGCTGCAGAACAGAGACCTGCTGCAGCACCTGGCCCTGCTGGTCCAGCAGCTCAAAGAGCTGGAGACCTCCGACCCCAGACACCCCCAGACCCTAACCCAGCCCCTGGGATTGGACCAGGAGGAACACGGACACGCCCAGTCACAGAGTAAGACGCTTGTTATGCGTAACGCACCCTAAAGTTAGAGCTCCAGGAATGATGGTCAAGTGAATAGTTGGACGGTCTTCCACTCTTGTCTATGACTCTTTGGCTCTTGGGTTTATAGCCCAACCCTGTTCTTGGAGCGATAACCCATCAAAACGTTTTCCACACCATATCTGGAAGGTTTTCTCTCGTATGAGGGGATCGCAAGTTCCATTTAAAACACCTGAACACAACAAAAAAGCACTTAACAAAGAGATGTGATCTTGGCCTTAGAGATCAATGTAGGGTTTTTTTCTGTGTTTAGGAAGCAGATAAACTCCATGGTGATATTAACATCCATTAGTAAGAAAAGGAAAATAGGAACAGAACAGAATAGGAAAAAAACGGTTTGCTGGTTTGATGACCAGAGGGAACCACAACCACGCTCTGAACATGGTCAACAACAAACAAGTAGATCACACACTGACTCTACCCCACATGGGGAACTGGTACTAGGTTAGTGTAGCCCGTCACGCACACACACCTTGGATATAAAGCTGCTGTGAGATCTCCCAAGTCAGATAACACCAGGACCGTTACAGTTACTGGACCGAAAGGTTGCATGTCCAGCAAGAACACATGCAGCCCCTGTTAGAACATGAAGTGCTGCCCACGGATCATGCAGTGCTACATATGCTGTTGCTGGCTTAGCATGTTTGTGTGTGTGTGTGTGTGTGTGTGTGTGTGTGTGGAGGGGTGTGTGTGTGTGTGTGGAGTGGTGTGTGTTTAATGCCAGCTTTAATTGGGTTAGGTCTGGTTCCACCGGACGCTCTTGCGGATAATCTGAGACATGGTCCACTCGCTGGCAGCTGCTCTCTCTTAGTCTGGCCCTCCCGCCATCAGGGAGAGAGAGAAAGGGGGGGAGAAGAGAGAAGGGAGAGAGAGAGAGAGAGAGAGAGAGGGAAAGAGAGAGGCAGGGAGAGAGAGAGAGAGAGAGAGAGCAGAGGAAGAGAGAGGACGGGAGAGAGAGAAGGAAAGAGATTTAGAGAGAGAGGCGGGAGAGAGAGAGAGAGACATAGAGGAGGAGGGAAGAGGATGGAGGGGAGATAGAGAGGGAGAGAGAGAGAAAGAACACATGCAGCCCCTGTTAGAACATGAAGTGCTGCCCACGGATCATGCAGTGCTACATATGCTGTTGCTGGCTTAGCATGTTTGTGTGTGTGTGTATGTGTGTGTGTGTGGAGGGGTGTGTGTGTGGAGGGGTGTGTGTTTAATGCCGGCTTTAATTGGGTTAGGTCTGGTTCCACCGGACGCTCTTGCGGATAATCTGAGACATGGTCCACTCGCTGGCAGCTGCTCTCTCTTAGTCTGGCCCTCCCCCATCAGGGAGAGAGAGAAGGGGGGGAGAGAGAGAAGGGAGAGAGAGAGAGAGAGAGAGAGAGGGAAAGAGAGAGGAGGGAGAGAGAGAGAGAGAGAGAGAGAGAGGGAAAGAGAGAGGAGGGAGAGAGAGAAGGAAAGAGATTTAGAGAGAGAGGAGGGAGAGAGAGAGAGAGACAGAGGAGGGAGGGAGAGATGGAGGGAGATAGAGAGGGAGAGAGAGAGACAAGGGAGAGAGAGGAGGAAGAGGAGCTTTGGGAAGAAGACAGATGAGAGGGTGTGAATGGTGAGCACAAGAGAGAGAGAGAGAGAGAAAGAGAGAGAGAGAGAGGGATGTGGAGGAAGAACGAAAGGATGACGTAAGAGGGATGAGGTCGAGGAGATAGAGGAACTGAGGCATGGAAATCAGAAGTTAGGATCCGAAAACGAGCCAACTTCATGAGTTGTGTGTGTTTCTGCACGGTTGCGTGCGATTGGTGTGAAATTTGTGTGTGTTTCCCTGTCATTCTTTTTACGTCCTGTTGAATTGGTTTGAATTTAATTTCTGACGCTTTTCTTTGTTTGCTGCAGACGGTCAGGAGTCTTCATGGAGCTCTGTTACCACGTCAACCAGATCTCTGTCCCTGAACCTTAAGAATCACTACAACTCGGACCAGCCAATTACCTCCACCCCCGCAGGCATGTTCAGAAACACCCCTCTCCAGATGGATGGGGCCGAGTCCTACCTCAACCTCCTCAACCTGGAGAACGGGACCAAACCAACTGCCGTTCAGAACGGGGGTGGGGATGCCCTCGTCGGACCAGCCAATGGCAGAGCTGGGAGCAAGGGGAGCTCAGAAGGGACCTCCAATGAGGTGGTCCGGTTTGAGTCCCGTAACTCTGGAGCTTTGGATGAACGGTAAGAGTCCCTGGGTGAACCTGCCGTCGTGTAAAGCAATACAGGAGTAGACTGTGAGGGTGGTCGCTGGCTGACTCCTCCTGTCAGACACTGTACACTGTGTCTGAGGCCAGGAGACAGAAACAGGCCGTTTCACCGATGAATGTTGCTCTTGGCTGCAGATTTCTCGCCGATACAGCGTGTTTGTGAAGCTGGATCCTCCCTCTCTCCTTCCTGCTAGAACAGGCCGTGGCATACGAAACTCTCTCAGAACTCTCCGGAAGCTCAGGAACTCTCCAGCTATTCTCCAAGTTTTCCTTTCTCCTCCAACCGCCCATTCGGCATGAGCTCGCCTGTCTCCTTCCTCTGCTCTCTCCTCCGGACGGTCTCTCTTCTCTCTCTCCTTCTCCGGATGTCTCTCTTTCCTCTCCTCCTCTCCGACTGGTTCTTCTCCTTCTCTCAACCCTCGACTGTCTCTCTTCTCTCCTTCCTCCCTCTTCCCCTCTGCGACTGTTTCTGCTTCTTTCCTCTCCTCCTCTTCCTCTCTCTCTCTCTCTCTCCTCTCTCTCTCTCTTCCTCTCTCTCCGACTGTCTCTCTTCCTCCCTCTCCGACTGTCTTCTCTGCCTTTCACCTCTCTCTCTCTCGCTCTCCTCTCTGCTCTCTCTCTTCCTCTCACATCTTTCTCTCTTCCGCGCACTTCTCTCGTCTCTTTCTCTCTCCCCACGACTCGTCTCCTCTCTTCCTTCGGCTTCTAGGTCAGGCATTCGTTCAAAACGCGAATGGTCCTGGGTCCCGATTGTCCAGGTGTTTCCCCGGCGGCCTGGCCAGCTCCCGCCTTGCTCCATCTCCTTCCTTTTCTTTCTCTTCTTCTCTCTTCCTCCTCTTCCTCAGACAGTGCAGAAGTCTCCTCTCTCTAGCTGTCTCTCTCTCCCTCTCTGTCCTCTCTCTCTAACCTCTCTCTTCCTCTCTGCTCCATTCCCGACTGTCCTCTCTTACCTCTCTCTCCTTCACCTTCCCCTACTACCATATCTCTCCTCTCTCTCCTCTCTCTCTCCGACTGTCTCTCTTTACCCTCCTCTCCTCTCCTCTCCTCTCTCCTTCTTCGGACTGTCTTCTTTCCTCCTCCCTCATCCGACTGTCTTTCTCTTCCTTCTCTCTCCGACTGTCTCTGCTAGACCCCACCTTCTCACTACCGTCCCCTCTCCGATCTCGACTGTTCTCCTTCCCCACCTCCTAGCCGCCCGCTCTTCCTCCGACTGTCCTTCTCTCTTCTACTTCTGCTTCCTCCCTCTGGTTCCTCTCTGTCGCACATTGGAATCTCATCGTCCAGGAGCCGACGGGACCAGCTTTTGAAGCATCTCTACCGACTGGTCTCTCTTCTCTACCCTCCCTCTCTCTGCTCTTTATCTCTTGCCTCTCTCTCTCTCCGACTGTCTTTCCCTCTCTTTGTCCTCCTGCTTCCTCGCGAGGTGCCAGCGGCTTGTTGCCGTACCCCTCTCTCTCCGACTGTGTCTCTTCTCTTCCTCTCGGCACCCTCTTCGTAGGGTGGAACTCACCTCAGTCCCTCGTCTCCTCCTTGAGCAGTCTTCTCTCTCTCTCCTTGCGATGGCTGAATCCCTTCTTCTTCCTCGCTCTCTTCTTGCCTTACCTCTCACTGCCGTCCGATGTCTCCTTGACTGCTCTTTTCTCTTTCCTTCTTCTTCTTTCCTCTCTTCTAGCTCCCCTCTTCTTGCGGCGCTCACTAGCTCATGTCCCTCTTCTTCCTCTCTCTCGGGCTAAGTCCTCCTCTTCCCTCCCTCTTCCGAGACTGTCCTCTCTTCCTCTCATGCCTTCCGACTTGTCTCATCCTTACTCGTCTCTCTCCTCCGCTCCGAGATGCACCACTCTCGCTCATTTATCCCCAGCGAACCAACCCCCTTTGCTACGTGGGTGGCCAGCAGCGGAAAAATCTTGGCTCTCTGCTCTCTACCTCTGCTTCTCACTCTCGCGTCTCTCTATCCTCTCTCCCTTTCTTCACCCTTCTCGAGAGAAAAGGCCCTTAGTCAGCGGAAACTAGGCCCGCCCACGGCAAATAACCCTGGATGCGTGACTTTCAATTGCCGAGAGCTTAGAGAAAGGAGGCGAGAGAGAGAGAAGATAGGGATGAGAGAGGTGGGCGGGGGGGGGGGTTGTCAAAGTTCACAGCAAGCACTCTTCTCTATTTCAGGATCCTCGGCCGTCAGATCGTCCTCGCCACGGCCCGGCTTATTAAAAGGATTAGGATCCTATTTTCATCAATACTCTCAGCCAACAGAACAGAGTTCTAGACCGTGTTGCCTCTCACCCCCACTCCTGACACAGTAATTCTCCCATCACCCCCCACCTGTCACTCTCTCCCATGCTGCAAGGCAGATTAGAACACTTCCTCTTGCTTTGTGTTGCTTTTCTCTAGATTTCCCAAGCCAATCAATAACCCCGGGCTGAGTGGCCCTTTATGTTTTCACAGCCCCCACTCCGCGCCCACCCCCACCCACCCTTACGCACACACACACACACACACACCCTTTTGTCAGACAACAGTCCCTATACACATACA
The DNA here is from genome assembly GCA_036571765.1 of Plecoglossus altivelis. Taxonomy (NCBI): domain Eukaryota; kingdom Metazoa; phylum Chordata; class Actinopteri; order Osmeriformes; family Plecoglossidae; genus Plecoglossus; species Plecoglossus altivelis. The sequence continues at coordinate 2,551,100 of BROE01000012.1, forward strand.
CACCTCCCCTATCGCCTCCCCCACATACACACACACGCGCACGCACACACAGACACTCCAACTCCCCTTCATTCTCTCAAGACTGGTCCTGGAACTTGTCGCACAGTAAAGAAAGAATCGATTCTACTGCTTCCGTTCAACAGCATTAGCAGTACCCTCTAGGTATGTTTTCACGCATGACGTTAAGGAGTTCTTTCGCACACGTCATGGCCTTCACTGTAGGGCGGGTACACACACACACACACGTACCAGACACAGGCATAGACGTGTGCTTTCATTCAAACCTGCTTGCACTTAGCGCCTTGCTAACTGTCTGGCACTCCCATATATGTGCCACTACAGGCCCTCAGATCAGGAGGAAATTCTCGACAGCCTCCTCACTTGCTTTCTCTTTCTCTCTCTCTCTCTCTCTGCTTCTCCCCCTCTGCCACTCTGCGTGTCTGTGTCTCTCTCGTCTTACCTGTCCAGTCCGCGTTTGACATTTCTCGTCCTCGACCAGAAGACAATTTGATGTCGGCGGCAGGAATGACAGGGAAATGAAGGGTCTGACCAGTTTGAAAGGTGCATATGCTGTTTACGTGTAACTTTGAGCGCTCAATGCTACAAACATCTGACGTACGCCAAGGTTGTTTGAGGCCTCAAGTCGACCGAGTTCAAAAGCCTAAATGTCTATGAGCAATGAGTGAATAGCCTTATCAATCCAGATAACTTCAAGTATTCCCTGTCTATAGCGTATGAAAGATACTGACGAGGAGAACAACTAACTTTAATTGCAAAATGATAGTTTATGATCTAAATAGGAAGACCCATTCATACCTAATGGTAATGTAACAAAATCCATACAGAAACATACATTCAGAGAAATCTTTAACAAAGGCAGTCAAAACGAAATGAAAACAGGTACCTGATTTACTGGTTTCTATAATAGATGAAACTTGAAGTGCCTGGTTTAGCTTCTGCTAGTGTACATTCAACCAGCATACTCACGTCAACGTAACCTTTAATGATCCGTTTCAAGTCTTCCTCAGTTCACCCTCCTCTTCGCCTGTGGAGACCACTCTCTCTAGTGATGAGAGCCCAAAGGTGTGAGTCTCATGCAACACTGACTCTGAAAGACTGTCCCAGACGAACGTCAGAGCGACCAGTGACACAGGGCTTTGATTAGTCAGGTCTCTCCTAAGACAGCCCTACAGAGGGGTGCTGCTTCTCCTAAGACAGCTCTACAGAGGGGTGCTGCTTCTCCTAAGACAGC
>BROE01000012.1:2556793-2607194 GCA_036571765.1 Plecoglossus altivelis
TCTCTCCTTCCTCCCTCCCGCCTTCCCTCCCCCCCTCTCCTCCCCTCCCTCTCCCTTCCTTCCTTCCCTCCCTCCCTTCCCTCCTTCTCTCCTTCGCTTCCTCTCCTTCCCTCCCTCTCTCCTTCCCTCCCTCTCCTTCCCTCCCTCTCTCCTTCCCTCCCTCTCCTTCCTTCCCCCCTCTCCTTACCTCCTTCTCCTTCCCTCCCTCTCCTTCCCTCCCTCTCCTTCTCTCCCTCTCCTTCCTTCCCTCTCCTTCCCTCCCTCACTTTCCCTCCCTCTCCTTCCCTCCCTCTTCTTCCCCCTCTCCCCCAACAGGGGAGCTGTGGGACCCAGATAAGCACCCAGACAGCCCTGGAAACAAGGGCGCACGCACATTTCCACGCACGCGCTAACACACGCATGTCAGAACGCTCTCTCTCTTCCCTGCTCCCTCCCGCACTCAGACACACACGCGGCTTATGTAACAATGCGTTGGATTTCAAAAGTGCAAATGGAAATGAGAGAAGAGAGGCTTCTTTTCTTCACGGTGATGATGCTCCTTCGAGCTGTAGTTAACCCTCTTAAACACGTACGTGAAGACACGCACTGCACTGTCTGGCCTCAGCACGCACTGGATTCTTCCATTTTGCATTGATGTGGTTGTGGTTGTGGTTTCTGTTCTTCGATATTTGATTCCAGGAAGAGGATAAATATTTAGGGTTATGTTTTGTGGGTGAGGTACATTGCGTTGTGTTATTTGAATGGGTGTGTTGCAGTAAAGTCCATTTTCATAGGTTATTTAAATGAGATTTCTTTTTCTTGCTGTTTGGTTGCCAGGTTCTCTCAAATCATCCCCAAATTGGACCCCCCACCCCCTGCACTGAACAGGAAACGGGCGAGCAGAACCCTCTCTCCAGGGTCAGAGTTCGCCGCCACGCCCCTGATAACCCCCGTGGAGGCGGCCCCCAGCCGGAGCAACAGCCAGTCGTTTCCTGACGGGACGCCGTCCTCGCTGTCGTCCGCCGACTTCCACTCCCTCAGTAACGGCGGCGAGGGCGGAGAGAGCAGCTCGTGCTCCACCAGCGAGGACTCTGGAGTCCGCTCGGACACCAAGTCCCTCCTCTCGCCCCTCCACGACGAGGACGAGGACTTGTTCGGGGACCGCACGACCTTCCAGACGGCCTCGAGCTGTTTTGGCAGCCCCCTGGACGACGGGACGGAGCTGGCACTCGTGTCCTCCTTCGGCCCGGCACCCCCAACCCCGCTCACGTACTCTGACAGCTACCAGCACACGCTGCCCTTCTCCTCCCCTGCCAACGAAACATGCCTCCACATCAGCTTCTCCGAGGATGAGCTGCTGGACAGCAGCCCCGAGGACTCCAGCGTCCCCCAGCGGAGCTAGAAACAGCAGGGCAGGGAGCCTAACCACAGCCCCAGGCTTCAATCCGGGCCTCTGGAGGCACGGCCTGTTGCAACACGTGATAGACATGACCCTTTACAATCAGCTCCATATGAGCATCGATAGCTCTGAGAAGCAATAATGTAGTTGGCCCCAGATGCACTATGAGACTTCAGGACTTCCGCTGAACTGACTCCGTCCACACGAGCCACGCGCTAGACGGACGCTGAAACGACATGCTCACATTCACTGGAAACCCGAGAAAGGGACACGCTGTATAAATTATTGACATATAGAAGAATCGTAGTATTTTTATATAGAGTAGGTCAGACGGAGAAACAATGTAGCCGGTCTTGCACTGTTAATGTAGCCAGGTGTCAAGGAGAGATCACAACCTTATTTTTGCTAGTTAGCGACTGATAGTAGCGAACATGACGCGCACACGTTGACAAGGTATACGAATCGAACGCCTTGTCAGTATGTGGAGGGAGTAGTTGGGTGTACGATGATGCTGTGCTGCATAGGCGTAGGAGCCAGGGGTGGAGGGGGGGGGGTTGGGGGCAGAGAGGATCAAAATGGGAAAATACTGCATGTGTCCCACCCAGAAATTAGCCCATAGTGCCCCCCCCCCTTGTCAAAGTGAATCCTCCGCTCTTGCTTTGCTGTTGAGGAAGCTGCTCTTCCATGGGGTGGCCACGCCCTCAGAGGAACGACAGGAAGGATAGAAATAGGAAGTGAATGGAAGGAAAAAGGGGAAGAGACCCACCAAAAAAAAGAGCCTACCTGAACATTGCGGTGAGCGTTTGTGCATTGTCCTGCACAGTACACGTGTGCGTGCAAACGGACGGGTGTGCGCACAGCCAAGGCTGAAAAGTTGACTGCGTACGTTGAACAGGCAGTGGTTTTGACGAGTTACAGGACTTTGTTAGCCTTGTCCTCTGGTTAGCGTCGCACAGTGCAGTTCAAGAGCAGATTTCATCATAAGCACTTCCCAGAGTGAGGGTGTTTGAAATGAGGACACAGCGCCCTGTCTTCAAATGAACAAATGAGGAGTGTGAGGGGGAGTGTGTCTCGGTGAGTGAAGTTCTGTGGTTTTCAAGCATATTTGAGATGATGGCAGAGAGCTCATTATCCGGATCAGTACCAGAGGTAGAGGTTAGACTGGAGATGGTACACATGCTACCAGAAATACCAGTCTTTGTCCAGCTGCCAGAACGATTACCTATAGATGACATCACCCATCCTCGAATGCCATCGTATCTGAACATGAGCGTGCCAGAACATGCTTTCAACTGAAGCCCTGACAGGGAGGAGTTGGAGTATGGGAAGGATGGAGAGACCCACCCAGGCGGGGGAGATAGCGGAGGGAGAGAAGATAAGGCTGAGTTTGATGGCAGGCAGAGGTGAGAAGACGAGCTGCCGTTAAGGACCCGTAAGATGCTGCCGTTACCGTCAGCCAGCTTGCAGATTGGGCTCTCCGGCGAGGGAGAGATGGAGTACGTTTGTTGACTGGGAAGATGCGTTAACCCTGCTAGAGAAAGGCTACAGGCACATCCCTACGTGTGTGTGTGGGGGGGGGGGGGAACGAGGGACGAAAGAAGGTGAAGTTGAAGGTGATAATGAAGGAGGGTAAAGAGAGTGGGAGTGTTGCGAGAGGAGAGGAGGCAGGCTGCAGGTGTTTACCATTGATTGGTTCATTAGAGATGCAGATGAAGGAGGGCGTCACTGCAGGAAACCCGAGAGCAGCTTCCCTGAACAGCACAGAACCGACGGCGATGAGACACACAGCAATAATACTGTGATGAATGACATAAAGAACCTAATAAGAACTTAATAAAATTATAGGTGAACAAGGCATGTGTTCTCCTGAGTTCTTGATTCAGTGTCTCTGGGGGATGCGCCAGCCTAATGTGGACGGTAATGGAGCGTGTGTGTCTCTCTCTTCTCCATCTGAGGCTGTTCAATACCAGACATCACCTGATCTCATCTGTCTGACATTTGCGCTCCTTCTCTTTCCTGTGGAGATGGACTCACATGCTTTCAACATCCTGGGTTTTAAACTGTTGGTACATAACTACAGTTGCACGGAAACCGTCCAATCAAAATGAGCATTTGAATTTGGGTACATCTTGGTTGAACCCAAGATGAATGCCCTTTGAGCCTCGCGACTGACGCTCGCAAGAAAGTAATGTAGTCTTTACCATAGAGATCTACCATCACTTTACTTGGTTAGGCTTTCAAATATACTTTGGAATAGAAAATGAACAATTTGCTTTTATTCTGCTACAAGAACCTGTGCTGGTCAGTCAGGTCTTTCCACACTAAACCTGACAAAGCATTTCTGTGTAAAACTTGCTTTTTGCATTGGGGTGTTGCCTAGTCTGTTCACAATAGGGGCTGTTTTTAATAGTTTTGGGTTAGAGCCTTGAGGTCTATTGGTGGGAATATTCATGCTGAAGCGTAACACATCATTCAAAGCGATTCCATCCTCTGAACTTTGTGCCAAATCTGGGGGAAATTATGCCTTCATGCACAAAGTGAGGTCAATATTTTTGGTATGAAATGAGTTTGGTGTGAAAATGCTTTACTGGCCGGTACAGAACCCTGACATAAACACCAACAAACACATTTGAGATATTTTAATGCGATCAACAAGCCAGGTCTAATCACCCAATAGGAGTGCCCAACCTCCTTAATGATCTTGTGTCTGAACAGACACACATTCCCTAGACACCCTTCTCTGTTGTTGTGGACAGGAGGTGGTGATGGGGAAGTCAACATCAAAGCTTCTCTTATTACGAGTCAAAGACTTCAAATGACCCGACCGATCACAGGAGCACCTTGCCAAAAGGATTCCGAATGTACAGTCAAATCCTATCACCCAAAGGCCTCGAGCTTAAAAACGTACGATGTTTTTGACCCGGTAATACAGAGAGTTATACGCTGCTGCGTGTTTCCCAGAAAACGCTCTCTGTTTCTAATTTGCTTTTTCCAATTCGCTCTCGCTCCTTCTTCCAGCTGCCTGAGTGCAGTCCTGGCTCGCTATGTCATGGCTGTATTGGGAAGCCAGATGTAAACTGCGAGGGGCCTGTGTTATGACCCAACTGTCACAGAAGTAGATGGAGCACAAGGGGTAGAAAACGGCCAAGGAATAACAAGGTCTGGCCAATGGGAACCTGTAAAAGAGTTGGGAAGAGATCTCAGCCTCTGGATTCGGGCCAATGGCCAAGGATCCTGGCCAAGGGTCTGGTCAATGGGAACCGGTGAAAGAGTTGGGAAGAGATCCCGCCTCTGGATTCGACAGAGGAACACTGAAGAAATGATAGTAGTCTACTCAGTCAAGAAACAGCAGCTCTTTTTCACGTCGATGACATGAGAGATTGAATTCACTTGTGCTCTCTTCCTATCAGGGCATATTTTTCTTCCTGTCCGATTTTTTCGTTCCGAATTGTTAACCCACAGTACAGTACATTATGATTTCTGTTGGCTGTAAATGTGTAGTCCGTAAATGTTCCTTTCCTGACTCCAGCTATCCAGTGGGCATGGCCAGATCAAGAGGCATTGTCTGTGTGAGTGTTTATGTGTGCGTGTGTGGGTGTGTGTGTGGGTGTGTGTGGGTGGGTGTGCGTGCGTGCGTACGTGGGTGTGTGTGGGTGTGTGTGTGTGCGTGTGTGCGAGTGTGTGTTTGTGTGTGTGTGTGTGTGTGTGTGTGCGTTCGCTCAGTGGGGTGGGGGTGTGTGGGTTGTCTGGAACCAGCCACAGCAGATGTAATAACCTAAGGGTTCAAACCATTTCCTTTTCAGGGAAATGTTTTCTTCTGAGGTTAACTGAAGCAGAAATAAGTCACACACACATTCACTCAACCTCCAGTAGCTGAGGCTGAGGCTGAGGCTGGGGCTGGACCTCTAGGTCCAAAATTAATGGGCCCACCTGTGTTGCTTTAAATGGGCCGTGCAGCTTCGCAAGATAACAGTCCGACGGGCCTAATTAATCACCCTCAGACATAGGACATGCACACACACGCAGTCGCACACACACAAACGCTCACAGCCATGGAAGTCCATTTTTACGGTCTGCTCCACGCATACACACGCCACACAATCCCACACATGCACACACACACCTTTGGCATTAGTACAAGAAAGCAGACTACATTGATTGAGGGCTAGCAGTTACTTTGTTCAAATGTTCAGGAGCGTTAGCAAGGCATGACAGGAGGTTTTAGAGAATCGCTGAGTATCTGGGTTCTGTAGTCACAAAGGAACGGTGATTCATTTAGAAATTAAGATAACAGCCCAAAAGGGAGTCTTGCCGAAGGTTGACTAGTAAAATATTTGATATTAAATATAACTGAAATGTTTCAATTTCACTCCTCTCTTCAACGAATGATGAAAGACCCTCAAAGCGTAAAGTAGAGGACACCTTTTTGCCTTTCTACAGTACATGGTAATATCAACATGCATTTTCTACAGTACATGGTAATATCAACATGCATTTTCTACAGTACATGGTAATATCAACATGCATTTGCTGCAAGAAAATGATCCCCATAACCTCTCTGGAATAGGATATTTCATTGTTTTTGCACAGAAAGTACGAATATGGATTTTACGGCATCATGTTGTTCCTGGCAACCTTGTCTGAGATGCACCATGCCTTCCAGAATCACCACAGGCCAGCACAGCTACATGAAGCTCTACTGGAACCAGGGAAGAAGAAGAGCAGACCATTTTATTATGCTGTTTTAGAAGAGAATAATGGTGGGGTGAGAAGCTTGCACTCTTCTGTGTGTGTGTGTGTGTGTGTGTTGGTGGGTATGTATGAGTGTGGGTTTGTGTTCATGTGTCAGTGTGGATGTGTGTACATGTGCCAGTGTGTGTGTGTGTACGTGGGTGTGTGTACGTGTGTTTGTTTGGTGTGTGGTGGTAACCTTGGTGGGGTGTACTGTGTGTGGTGGTGTGAGTGTGTGTGTGTTGGTACCATGTGTGGAGTGGGCGTGTTGTGTGTGGTTGGTGGTGTGGTGGTGTGGTGATTTCCTCTTGACAAATGATTCAGTGTCCTGGGGGTTTCTAGAGTAAACCACATTTCAGGATTTCACCAACGTAATCCGCCCCCACACACACTCAACACAAGATGCTGTAGATCCGATGAAGGTGTGTTTACCCAACCTTAATCTTACCTAAGATAGCAGAAGAGTAATTACGCCCGGCGTTTCATCAACGTAATATTGGTGATTCATCAGAGTATGACAGACCATAATCCAAGTCTTCCGCAACAGCGCGTCTCAGTCTCGATGTCATTCTCTCTGTACGGTCTGGGAATGGTAGAAGAAGCATGGATGACTTCTCTGGGAATGGTAGAAGAAGCATGGATGACTTGTCTGGGAATGGTAGAAGAAGCATGGATGACTTGTCTGGGAATGGTAGAAGAAGCATGGATGACTTGTCTGGGAATGGTAGAAGAAGCATGGATGACTTCTCTGGGAATGGTAGAAGAAGCATGGATGACTTCTCTTCCTGGGAAGGGTAGAAGAAGCACATGGATGACTTGTCCTGGGGCAATGGGTAGACGGAAGCATGGATGACTTGGTTCTGGGAATGGGTAGAAAAGCATGGATGACTCGTCTGGGGGAAAGGTAAGAAGAAGGCCAATGGATGACTTGTCTGGGGAGAATTGGTAAATAAGAAAGAAGCATGGGAAAATGACTTGTCTGGGGAAAATGGTAAGAAGAAGCATGGGAAATGACTTCTTCCTGCACGAATGGGCTTTCTGAATGATAGCGCTGCCCGGACGGAAGTTTAATACCAACTCGACGCGACTCGTGACGCTGGTAGAGCCGAAGACCGAGGTATTATTTGATGTACAGCTGCGATGGAAGGTGCCTCCTACCTGGCCCCTAGGGCCTTAAAGGTGGTGGTGTGTGTGTGTATATCTGGAGACCTGTTCTCTTTGCCCGTGGGGCTTCGAAGCCACACGCACGTTCACACATGCAGAACCGCACACCCAAAAACATATTTCTATTACAGTGTGAGGACATCTAAGGCTAATGATATTTCCTCTGCAAGCCACAACCACCCTCTCCAGTGTACTGTAAAATGTGCTAGCGTTAGTTGATACTTTCATATTCACATCAAGAAAATTCATGACACCCATAGTTTCTTTCCAAAGGTTTCGCAACAGCGTAGACAGGAGATGTAGCCTCTAAAGAATTCAAAATATAATAGGAACATTAACTTTTCCTTAACATAAAAGAGTGCTATTCACACAATGAAAATATACTGCAAATCCCAGGTTTGACAATGGCCCGTCTAGTTTGCCCTCCGTCCCCCCATCTGCCCCTCACTGCCCCCATTACCTTCCCCCACCACCAATTACCTATCATCACCTTCCCCTGCAACCTCTCTGCTGTCATCTCCCCACTGCCAAAGTCAAGACAGAGCTGATAAAACGTCACCAGAATCAAGCCTCCCGACTCTGCAGAGGGGCAACGCCGCCCTGTATGATACAGAAAAGCAGGTGGTCTGATCAGACGGTTCTTTAAAGGATTTCCCTTTGTATTCCTCCACAGTGTTGGTCATTCCGATTGGCCGCCCCTTAATGTAAACCAATGACACCAGGTTTCATTGGATAGTTGATAGAAGGCTGAACACACATGGGCAGAAGGTCAATGCTTTGCTAGTCTATTTTCAGGGCTTCATGATGAGTTTCATTGAATTCCAATTAAACTGGGTTTAAACTCTGTAGCCAGCGGTGCCCCAGTACCACTTTGTCCTGAAGGGATTCCTCTGGGGACGAGGAGAGCATCAGATGATGAGACTATTTCTAGTGATGGGTCTGATGATGAACTCAGCTGGACCCAAATCAAAGGTTCTACCATTAAGTTCCCCTTATTCCCACTGACTACCTTCACTGCATCAATCAATCCTTTGTCGAACGTAAGTACTTTATTCCATCGGCGAGAGCAGGCTTTTTACTGTTGCTAGGTAGTTTATATAGTCGGAAAAAAAACTGGCTTTGTACATCAATTTAGTAAGGTGTGTAGTGGTTATTTTCCTTTCCTATAGTATAATATAAATACATGACTGACTAATTACCCATTTTCGTTTTAATTATTAATTGGACACGAGTACAAATACTGGAATTGGAAAAATAAAAACTCACCCTAAGTAGCCCTGAAGAGGCTGTGCAGGATCAAGAGAGATCTTCCAGAGGCTCCTGAACTGGGGAGCTTAGCACAAAATGCTATTAAGAGAGGAATAGTTTCAGAGGTGTTGCCAAGCAGCCGTCACTACTGAAAAGTCTCACCAGAAGAAAGTTGCAGCTTCATCCTATTACATTATACAACAGCATGAGTCAGCATTCAATAGAATGAGATACCTGCCACAACTCATAACGAAAAGGCATGTGCATGTGAATGCATGTGTGAATGCCTGGGTGTGACTGCCTGTGTGTGTGTGTGAATGTGTGTGTGTGTGTGTGAACGTGTGTGTGAACGTGTGTGTGAACGTGTGTGTGTGTTAAACCAAGTCAGCTTAGTCAGCCTTCCACGGGTGACGCTCTCACAGAATACGCCGTGTTTTCACAGTCAATTTGTTACATCACATCAGCGCTGGATTGCTTCGGAGGCTGCTGGCATCGGTGGCATTTGTGAACAAGCTTTACTGGAGCACAGTCACATTATAATAGAGGGCTTTCTTTCTACTTCGTTCCTCGCTCGCTCACTTTCTCTTCGTTCTCTATTCTCCCCTGTTCTCTACGCTCCCTTTATCTAACCTTCCCCAGTTCTCTCTCTTCTTTCTTTCTCTCTCTCTCTCTCTCTCTCTCTCTCTCTCTCTCTTAACGTTCTATCTCTTTCCCTAACATTCCCCATTCCTCCTTTCACACTATTATCTATCTTTGTCTCACCCCCTTCCCCTCTCTCTATTTCTCTATCTCTCTCTCTCGCTCTCTCTCTCGCAGGCTTGTGGTGTGTGTTCTGAAGGCCTGTTGTTAGACTGGCAGTGATTGTTTTGGCAGGGATATCTTGATAGCAGAGCAGGGTCTTATGGCTGTGGAGGACAGCACAGGCTGAGCAGCCTTGAAAGCAGCCCCATGCAGACTCTCCCTAAAGTGAAGGCTGCAGAGACACAGACATCATGTTATGCATTAGAACCACATCACCTGGCATACCAGCTTGTGAAAGCACGGACTCTTTGGTTTCGGAGAGAGTAGCAGGTTTGCATGTCAAAGCTCGTCTCATCTCTCTTCTGCCCTCCTTCCTGTCCTTTTTTCTCCACCCCTCTTGTCTCACACGTCTCCTCGCCTGTAATTCTCCTCACTTCTCCTCTCCTATGTTCTCCTCTCTTATTCTCTGCTCTATTCTACTCCCTGTTTGTACTGTACTAACCTACTGCACTAACCTACTGCACTAACCTACTGTACTAACCTACTGTACTAACCTACTGTACTAACCTGCTGCACTAACCTATTGTACTAACCTACTGTACTAACCTACTGTACTAACCTACTGTACTAACCTGCTGTACTAACCTACAGGTAATAACCTACTGCACTAACCTATTGTACTAACCTACTGTACTAACCTACTGCACTAACCTATTGTACTAACCTACTGCACTAACCTATTGTACTAACCTACTGTACTAACCTACTGTACTAACCTGCTGCACTAATCTACTGAAAGATACCATATAGATCAGGTTTTGACTTTAACAAGGGTCAAATTGTTGCTTTCGACTGATGTTCTGGACTGACAAATTAGATCCCTGGTGGCCCCAGTTTGCAACAGTCAGGTCTGTGGTACTGATGTTTTGTTGCTAGACATCCTTAAGGGGCTTGCAGAGTGTGTGCTTCTGCAGGTAGGCACAGTTAGGACTAACAGCATATCAGGCAGGAGATTGTAAAGTCATGTTTGTCAGTGTACTCTGTTCAGACACAGTAATGCACACTTATTCACAGGATGTTAACATTGCTTCCTCCATGCACACGCTCCCTCAGACTTCTGTACACTCCTCCTACTGCCTGCACAGTCGCTGTCTGAGATAACAGTCATGAGATAACAGAACCCCTGCACACTCAGCGGTGCCTTCATCCACCCCCTGAACACCTCTCACGTGGGCTAACATCAGCCCCCCCCCCCCCCTTCCTGCCCCCTTCCCACTGTTAAGATGCAGTCCGTGAAAACAGTTCTGTCTGCCCCACAATCCACTCATCAATCTAATTCAAACAAATGATGTTGTTCAGTCTGGGGACCTTGCAACGACCTTGGAACCGTTCGTAGTCGCTCACTCGCTTTCTCTCTTCTCCCTCCCACTCTCTTTTTCTCCTCTTTTTCGATCTTCTGTTTTTTCTCTTGTTCTTCTCCGCCCTCCCACTCTTTCTCTCCAACACAATTTTTTTTTCCTTCACTCTCCTTTCCTCTCTCTCGCTCTCTCTCTACCCCCCCCCCCCTCCCATTCTTTTGCCGTGTTACCGCACCTGTTCCTGCTTCGTGAGCTCAAGTGCCAAAGACAAAACTCTATTAGGTAGAAAGACAGATGGGCCAATACAGAACGTCCACGCTTAATCAGTTTATTTTTGCTAATAATGAGTCTAATCTGTGCACAATGTCATTTTCCTCAACAGAGTCGGTACAACGTTTTTCAACCCCTTCAGAGGGAAATACTCACCCATGCAACTACACATTCCCAAACTGATGGTCTCGATCATTGCCTCTACTCTGACTCTGACAAAAAGCTCAGATGGCATTACATTTGTTGATTGGTAAGATGTAAAGTGCTAGTAATTCAAAACACCTGCGGGTAAAGTCACAAATATCGATGGCAAATTACTTTTTCTTAAGAGCAAAATACAAATAAACTCTGCCTTTTAAACTGAACAGCCAGCAAGGGAATACTTTATTGGGAATAAAAATACAATATACAGGTATCTGTTAAATTGGCATTTTACCTGAATCTGATGCAAATAAGGAATACATTAATTTATGGATAAATGATTAGATGGATGGATGGATAAATGAAGAGATGGATGGATGAATATTCTTTCAGTACAAACAGCGTAGACTGGGATCCAGGCTCCTCATCAATAAACCTGACTGAACCCCATAGACAGACAGAAGTCCCAGCACAGACAGAAGTCCCAGCACAGACAGGTAGACCCAGCACAGACAGGTAGACCCAGAACAAACAGGTAGACCCAGAACAGACAGGTAGACCCAGCACAGACAGGTAGACCCAGAACAGACAGGTAGACCCAACACAGACAGGTACACCCAACACAGACAGGTAGACCCAGCACAGACAGGTACACCCAACACAGACAGGTAGACCCAGCACAAACAGGTAGACCCAGAACAGACAGGTAGACCCAGAACAGACAGGTAGACCCAGAACAGACAGGTAGACCCAACAGAGACAGGTACACCCAACACAGACAGGTACACCCAACACAGACAGGTACACCCAACACAGACAGGTACACCCAGCACAGACAGAAATTATACAATAAAACATAATTGATTGTCCCCGTGTTGCATTTAACAAATGAGATTCTACATTTAATAGCTGTTATTCATGTACACACATTCAGTGCTGTTTTCATGACAGTAGACAACAGATTTCACAAATTGTCCATCCTATCAAACCTTCTTTGGGGACTATGGCCTCTATAGTAAATGGTCTACATAGTCCAATCTAACAGGTAGTCCAATCTAGCAGGTAGTACAATCGGTGGTAGTGCGATAGGGAGTACAATCGAATCTAATCTTGCCTCCGGCAGACACAAGAAGACCTTGGTGGATTCCACAAAGACCTTCACTGCACATTCATTTGGGGCTTTTTCAAGTTTACTTTACGGCTCTTGAGCACGTTCACACCCGTACCCACACGCAGGCAAGGGAAAACGGATTATTACGTGAAATCAGTAGCAGTGAGTACGGTGTTTAGCCACGGCAGAGAGGAGTACAACCAGACAGAGTACGCCTGCGGAATAAGGAGCAGCGTGTCTGGAGGACACAGAGAAAAGGCTGTATTCACACCATGATTGGCTGCAAATTGGACACTTCTGGAGAGATCTGACTCTCGCCCCTTGTGCACGCGCATCTCCACTCTCTTCTGTGAAGCAATTCGCTGGGTGGTAAGAGAAGTTATGAATGAATCTGTGATGAAAGGATAATGGATTATGTCAATGGTGAATCTTCATCTATTTCCCTCCATGTCAATATCCCTCCTTCTATACCCCAAATGTTTTTTTCATAGTCACTGTGAAATCCCACTGACAAAAGAAGGATTTCAGAATCAGAAGAAAGATTGAATGCCAAGTTTACACAACACGAAATCTATTTTGGTGGGCATGTGTGAACAATATAAAATGTACAACTAAACGCTAACATTACTGTTTGACATGAAATCAAATAAAGGAATTAAGGCTTTGCTTTACACAAAGACATCTGTCTTTGTCACATGCCTGTCTTTGTCACATGCCTGTCTTTGGTCTGGATATCTTCTCCGACAAAACCAGGACTGTTCTGGAAAGTGTAAGAGGATGAGGGTTTATTAACATATTTCCATTACTGCGAGATACATACTCCCGCCTGCACACACCAGATGTGAACACACACACACGGAAACTGCTCGTACGCACAAACATTCATACATCAGTCCAACACACACACACACACACACACACATGCTTAGTGAGCTCTGCAGCAAAGCTCTGTCACTTTCTGCTGACGTGTGGGAATGTGGATTTGTATTTCTATCATCCACTCCTCTGGGCATTGTAATTCCATCACTGTTCCAGCCAGCCAGCCACCCAGAGCGAAAACGACAGAAGAAGAGAGAGAGACAAGTGGAGGGAGAGCAGAACGAGGGAGGGAGGAGATAAAGAGAAAGACAGACAGACGTGGGGAGCCATGATAAAGAGNGGGGGGGGGGGGGGTATGTGCACATGTGTCTGCATGTGTGTGTCAATTCAGTCCACTTCCTTGAAATGAGATGCAAATGAGAGCCAGACCTCGCAGATCCTCTTGCAGTGTGTGCATCCGAGTGTGTTTGTGTGGGTGCGTCCAAACCGACAACAGATCGGCCTCACAAGCCAGTCAGTGACAATCAAATCCAAAACAAGAATTGTAATTGAGTGTGGCGTGTGAAAACTCTGTGTTGGACAGTATGGTAATTATTTGGATGTCTTTGACATGTTGCGCCTCATCTCCAAAACATGGTGTGACTGAGGCTTCATGAATAACTGATAACTGCAACAGTACTGTCCTTTCTCTCTTATTCCTGTGTTCTATGTTATACAACTTGGCAGCATTTCTACAGGCTGTGGTCTACACGTTATACATCCACGCTTTGAACATTTAAACATCGGACGACTAAATGATGTCAGTTCATCGTGTTGCACATGCAAGCTCTCACGTACACAATGAGAGTGCAAGCTCTTCCACACACAATGTTCAAGCCTTTGATTTCTTGACATTTGACAAAAGTTAGAGTCCCCAGATATTTTGCATCGCTCGATATGCATGATGTGTCAATGTGACAACGTAGGCTGAAAAAACCCCTCAGATTTAAAAAATACAATTCTAAATGTTAGGATTCTTTTTGTGCCATTTAAGTTTGTTGAATCTACATTTAGCAATGCTAACGTGTCAAATCATGTTTGCTTCCTCAAGGTTGGTTGAGTACCCCGATGGAAATGACATTCCAATTCCAAGGAAGTAAATTCCAGATAGTGCCTGTTCACAGGAGGATGCTGGAAGTTCATCAGTCTATCCTCCCAGGTTCTGTTCCCACCCATTACCACATAAATGTCTTTCAAAGATGTACTAATCGGTACCATTTTAATGTAGGACTAATTGTTTGAAAGTTTATAACATGCAGTTTCAGAATCTGTGAAATAGCATTACGATGACCAAAATACTTTATACTCTAACTCAGTGGTTCTTAACCTTGTTGGAGGTACTGAACCCCACCAGTTTCATATGCACATTCACCGAACCCTTTTTAATTGAAAATCGGAAATGTGATTTTTTCAAAGTAATATAATCATATGAGTCAGGTGTGTCTTGACCTCCACCGAACCCCTGAGACTGACTCACCGAACTTCTGGGGTTCGATCGAACCCAGGTTAAGAACCACTGCTCTAACTATTTGAGGACCAACATACCGCCACTTTCTTCATACTTTCTGTTTATTTTCACAGAACCGATCATGTTCTGATGAGAGTGTAAGAAATCACATCTTTGCTGCTTTATCTTAGTCTTTCTCTTAGTCTATTTCTCTCTGTCTTTCTGTTTCACCCACAGAACACACACAAATGGGCAATCATACCCACAAACACCTCCTTTCCTCCTCTCCTCCTCATCTCAGTTTCATGTGTGATCTCCCCCCAGCTTTGGCTGTGAAGGAAACTTTACAGGAAACTTTACAACTAACTTTACAGGAATGTTTACAGCCAACCTTCTTGACAGCAACCTTCACCATGCTGTGGGCCCTGTCCAAACACTCACCCCACTGATGATGTCACGTCCTCTTGTGTAAAAAAGAGACACAGGACACATGAGCACACACAATTAAAATGAAAACTTCCAAATGTATGCATACACAGATAAGAGGAAACAGCACTGGTTTCACAGTCGATTCTCAAACTAGCTGCTTGATTCTATTCTTACTTAAACTAGGCAACGTGTCCATCGCTCCACAATGAAACTGAATCATTCAGCCCTTCATCTTCAGTCACATTGTCTCAACCAATTAGTAGCTTCAGATAAGGCTGTCTGATGATTGGCTGGTCTGGAGGAGGCCATGTTAGGAATATCTTAGCTTCTCATGAATGCTAATTGATGTTAACGAGGGCGCAGTGCATTGATTTAGCTTCCACTTTGATCAATGGCATCTGAGGCGAAGCTACTAGTGGATCAGTGTTGCGTTTAATCTGTCAAAGATGAAGGCTAGTAAGGTGGGGGGGCGTCAATGTTTGTCTGACGGGGGGGCAGGTTACACTCATCCACAGACTCATTATTCATTCAACCATTACATGGTACACAGGTCGACGACAAGCTTCAAACCTGGACCTGGATCATTGACATTAAGCAAAATAAAAGGATAGATTTCACATTCCTCTCATTTTGTTGCACTCATAAATTCATGGAAATATCTATGTTTTGTTGAGATGTTTCACCTGGTGTCGTGAGTCCGGGTTTGTGATTTACCCCAAAAGAAATTCAATTTCACAAACCAGTGATGCACAAACACTCATCACAGTGCAGCAGCTTGTGCTGTTTCTGCTAACTTAAATTCGGAATAATTTTTCGGACTATATAAATATATATATATACACATGAATCATGATGACCATTTTAGTGTCATGGCACACATTCTACTGACAATGTACCGGGGTGCAGGATTTACATGAAGTTTTTACAAGTTTGACACGAGCGTGTTCTGCAAGGGCAGGGTTATGCCTGAAAGTGCATCCCCTGATTTAAATAAAATGACACTGCAGAGCACCTCTTGGCATCATTAGCATATTAAACAGACTCTCCCTTTCATCCAGAACAATGACTTATAATCGTAGAGCAACAGAGCACGAAAGAGAGGAGGGGTAAAAGAAAGCGACAGAGAGGGAGAGATAGAGAGAAAGGTGGGGGGGGAGGAGTCAGGATGGGGCAATGGTTATTAACCCTGTGTTTAATCATGACAGACTGGGGTACCTTGATGAAAACGACAGGACAGAAAGAGAAGAGGCAGAGAGGACAGAAGAGGACAGGAGAGGACAGGAGAGGACAAGGGAGGACAGGGGAGGAGGCAAAGAGGGAGAGAGAGACGTGGAGAGTAAACAGGAGACGAGAGGATGGCAGTTGAGCAGTAGTTTTGTCCTCCAAAGTGTGGGTGGCTCTTTGATTGACAGGTGCAATGATGAGAAGCCTTGTTCCTGTTTCCTTGCTCTCTCCATCTTCACAGTTTATGTTTTTTTTGTGTGAGTGTGTGTGTGTGTGTGTGTGCGCGCGTGAGTGTGTGTGTGTGTGTGCGTGTGTGTTTGTGTGTGTGTGTGTGTGCATGTGTGTGCGTGTGTGTGTGTGTGCAGGTCATGCAACATTCAACAGCAACAACAAGCAGAGGGTTGTACAACACAAATAGGTCTGGTAAAATTACCATAATACTGTGTCTGACTTCAGACAGATACACTGATCTTCTCACTGGTAAAGAGATATCATTTTTACCCACGTGAGAGAAGAAAGAAATAGATTGCATATATACTCAGGTCAAGATGAAGTTTAGATTGAGCTTTCAACTCTCAAGGAAAATAATGAGCAATTTGCTGTACTCTGATTGTAGACCCATGAGTTACAACTTGATGTATTCCAGATGAAATATTTATATATTCATATTTATATATATATAGTGTTTTAAATAAGAGTGAGACCAGGTGGCTGCAGGAAGGCCTGCCTGCCTGCCTGCCTGCCTGCCTGTCTGTTCGTCTGTCCATCTGTCTGTCATCCATCCTGTCCACCTGTGTTTCTGCGCTACTAAATAAACCTCCATGAACACTCTATGAGTGACCAAACCTTCAGACATGGCTTTCACTGTGGAACACAACTCTGTTTGACATACGTAGACGATCTTGGCAACCATCACTTGTGTTCATCGAGCAGCTGTCAGCGATACCTTTCTGTGACCTTTCATCTTGAGGCATCGAGACATGAGACGTTCTACCGAGTCACTATTTCAGTTAAGAGCTTTGGAGACTAATCCGGTAGATAGTTATATATGGATATATGTTTACAGGGATGCCCTTTTAATAGGCACAGGGTGTCCATACTGTTCTAAAGGTACCATAAGAATGTTCCTGAGGCTCTCCCTCGGGAACCTTGAGGAACCTAGCTATTCCTCTCCAAGAAGACCTTCTCTAAGCATGTATGTGTTCAGTAGGTCATAGTGTTCAGAAAGATGACATCCAGAAGCTTTGGGTATTTGTAAGGATTGTTGAGTGATCTTATTGTCTTTTGTTTAATGATTAACCTTTAAAATGGTTGACTTAATGCCTTTCCTCAAGAATGGCAGTGACGCACTACGCGTTTTGCAAGCAAAGAGGAATACACACCCACTTGTACAAAGGGTTCAGAAGAGAATTCTTGTTATGCCTGCTGGGTGTGTGTGTAGCGAATCGTCCCTGGTGTGTGTGTGATGTGGCTCGTGTGTGTGTGTGTGTTGTGTGTGCGCTGTGTGCTTGTGTGTGTGCGGCACCGCGTGATGTGTGACACCATCACCCGCCTAGAGTACCAGAGGGAGGATTAAAATGAGGGCTAAGAGAGTCTAATTTGAATGATTCAGGACCAGTGGAACCCAGGAGGCAGACAGGAGGTGAGGGGCCGGGAGGGAGGCGAGGAGGGGTAAGAGCCAGTCAGTAAGAAGGAGCAAAATTAGGCGAGGCAAGGGGGACAAGTAATATTAGCGGGAGGGAGAACGTAGAGGGGCAGAACCAAGGACAGGACAAGATGTAAACAAAGCCAGGGCGTTGTGTCAGGACGTAATGGGACACGCACACTCTGTTCTGCGCACACAACCAGACGGACAGACACGCTCACGGTAGCACACAAACACGCCCACGCCACCTATGGGTGCCTGGGAGGAAGGATAAGGGAATGGAAAGCCTGTTCTGGAGAACATCCAGACTGCATGGTGCCAGAGATGTGGTCCTGATTACATGTTAGTCAATAAGCACCAAGCCCCTGGTGACTCCTCAGAGATGGGAGCATATGAATGCTCAGGCAGGCCTAGGGGCTACACAGCCTCCTGAATACGCCGAAACGTCCTCTTGTTTCAAACACCATGTCCCCATCTGTTCTGAAGCCATTACCGTCTTTAAACTGGGCTGGCCCTGGACTACAGAATGGTCTCTGGGGCTGTGAAGCTGAGAGTTATACCAAAACAGACCAAGGATAGCTTTGCCCATGCCCCTACAGCACTGTAATGAATGCCGTTCATGTAAATCGTTTAGCAAAAAAACGACTGTGCGCGTTCCACTCTCGCAGTCAGGGAAGTGGAACTGTCATTGTTACGTGCAGAGAGTTCCTAACATTTCCCCTTTGTTCACAAGTGAACATTGTCACGAACACTATCCACTATCTTCAAGCTTAATGAGCATCGCTTGTTGAGGATTCTTAAGGCGCGCGCCCAAGAGGGAAATATGTATGTTAACAGTCTAGCTTAGCAGACGATGGTCTGGATTCGTCGATTCAATACCGCTGACACGTTAGCATTCCAGTCTAGCTTAATGTAGTCTGAGTTACTGTTCAATTCCTAGCCTTCTCCAGTTTGTTCTTACCTTGTAACATCCTGAAACAGAATTTGGCATTTAAACGTACACGCCAGACACACACACTTCAGAATTCCAAATCAGCGTTCATTTAATTCAGCCCTTAGCAGCTCGTATATTCTATCCATCATCCAGCAGAAAGACAAGCCAGTAGCATCTCCAGTAAGCAGGTACCATACTGATGATCGGTAGGGTTGGGTGAGTACTTATGCTTGTTTAAAAGCATAGCAACACATTCCTATTCATGGCCGGCGTATCATCTTGATGGACATCAATGTATTGACGTGAGCTCTGAAGGTGGACAATGCAAGAAACACTGTAGGGATGGCATCAGTGCATTTGTCACATTCATGTCCACTCTATTACCTAGATGGAGAGAGAGAGGCGAGGGTTGTTGATGTTGACAATCATTATGGGTAGTTATGGGTCATGATGGGTGGACAAACACAGCTGGAGCTATTTTCTCTGTGCATTCAACCCCCCCACCCCCCACCCCCACCCCTCTGCTTTCAGGGTTCATCTCCACCCATGTCAGCCATGTTGCTGTGGTAGTGTATGGGAAGAAGACAGACGACTTAAACCCAAATCACCTCTTTTATGAAGACAGTCTCAAACCTTGCCTACACCCCCCCCCCTTGAAGAGCAGATCTTCTAGTCTCCTACTCTGCCCTCACCTTTCCTCAACCCGCCCCCCCTCCCCCACCCACACACACCCTTCCTTTCCCCATGAGTCATACTTGTGAGTCTACAATACAAACTACTTGTCTGGAAATCTCATTTACCCACATGTCATGTCTCCAGGCGGAGAGGGCCATGGTTTGCTGCATCCTATATCAGCCGTTCATCGGGCTGAGTGGTCTCTTGATCTTTTGAAGGGCTTTTTGTTTTTGATTCTTGATAGCATACTTTTAAGTGTCTTTCTTGATTATGTGTGTGTATGTGCATGCATGTTCGCTGGTGTGTGTTTTTGTGTGTGTGCGAGCGTGTGTGCGTGCGTGCGCGAGTGAGCGAGTGAGACAGCAAATATTAGATCAAATGGAAGGTGAAGGGTCCTTGTGTCCTCCTACTCCATGTCTCGCTCTTTATCTTTCCTCCACTCACCAGACTCCTCCCCCCCCATCACCAGCCCAGTCCATGTTCCAGGACTCCCCCTCTGAGACTCTCCCTGCACCTCCTTATTCATGTTAGTGATCCCAGACACACACAGAGGTCATCTCAGGGCAGTTCACGCCCACAGCATGATCTATGGTCGCAGCCTGCGTTAATTACCCACTTGGGCTCCTGGGTGGCGTTCTTGAAAACATCCACTTGTGAACAAAAGGGGAGACGTTCTACTCATAACGTTCCCGTTTCCACTCGCCGGACTAACCAAACTGTTTGATTGGTCCGTAAAATGCCTTCTGCGGTGCTACTTGGCAGTCCTTTCACCCACTCTCCTATCTCTCCCTCCATCCGTCAAAGAATACTGATGTTGGCCCTCCTTGCCAAACCAACCTGAACCCTCTGCGGCTTTATCAAAGTTGGCCTCCGACTAACTTTCTCAGCCCTCTCTGCCAAGCTGGCACCTCCCGTTGTCACCAAGACACTCACCACCAACCCTGGGGGAGGTAGAACAAGATGGCATCCAAGTTCCCACCCTTTTCTTCCTGCGTCAGCAAGAAAGAGTTGCAATCGGGCTGTACTTTTCCTCCCGTAGGTCGGTCCAACGATAGAGCCAATCCCAGCTTGAGAGGCTGCGTCTGTGGTCCTTTGCTGATGTGTCGGAGGGACAAACGCTTTAGGCAGCCGTCGAGGTAGCCTTGGAAGGGGGGGGTGTAGAAGAGTTCACTTGAGGGAGTAGAGATAGCAGTGCATAGCATTACAGGTAGCAGTCAACAGGAATAAAGCTTTGCATGAGGACAGTGACATGAGCAGAATTGCAGATGAGTGGAGAGATTGCAGTAGAGCCGGCTGTAGACTCAGCAGTTGAGATACAGGCAGAAGAGTATGTCTTTAGAGGTGGTTTATCCCTCTCATCTACTCATTACCATATCACTGAGTTCCTTTCTGCTCTGCTCTCTGGGGGGAATGAGGGAGGATAGGCGAGAACTCTTCATGAAGGCACCATTAAACCTGCCATGACAAACATGTGCTTCACAATTCTATCTCCGGGCTCCGAAGACGTACTTGGTCTCCCCATGGGAGCTGTGAAAAGCTTTCAAGTTAGATAGGGTGACCCAATAAATCTTAGATTAAATCTTTTTACTCTATCAATCCTGTCCTTTTCTATCATATTGTGCCATCTTGACTGGATATAGCCACTGTGCCTGCAAAAGGGAGAGATGCAGCTATTAAACTGCTCACCAATACCAGAATGAAATAGAAATCCTGTCAAATGCTGTGTTTTCTATTGAGCTTGCCTGCTGCAAGCATTTAAGAGAATTGGAATGACTGACACGTCCAGCCCTTGTTTGGCTCTGCAGGGAGACAAAAGAAAACGTTCATCAATGCTTCAAAGGGTTGGTTGTCTTGTCTCGTCTAACCATGGTGTGGATCACTAGGATTACAGGATGAAGTAGCAGTCACCAATCCAAGTCCGGTGTCTCCAATCAGGCTGTGGCAGCCACCCAAAAGGCAGACAAGGGATGAGGTTGTTCCAAAGGCTCGAACAGCTTCTGCTCTGCCGTAGGCGTGTTGACTGCCGGGTTGTCCCATCATGCTGAGAGCCTCCCCCCTTCCTCTACACCTCCCTCCCTCCACCCCTCCACACCTCCCTTCTTCTGCTCCTCTGGCCCCTCCTCCCCACCGACCAACGGGATCCCTCATTTACGGCGTGGGCGGGAGAAGAGGTAAGGATTCCCTTTCTCTCCCCCGCCGCCACTCCCCTCTTGTTTCCTCTCTCCCTTCTGTCCTTTCGCCCTGCCCCATCCCTCTCTCTCCCTCCCTCCCTAGAGAGAGAAAAGCAGCGGCTGGCCACTCTCTCTTGCCAAGCTTGACACATATGTGCCTGATGAGACTCTCATGTTGTCTCTCTCTGCCCCCACTCGTCCCTCCACAGTCTCTCATTCCACCCCTCTCCCCCCCCTCACCTCTCACTCGCCCACGCTTCCTCTCTTGTTTCCCTTCTCCCCCTCTCCTCCCTCCTCACCCCCGCTCCAACCCTGGCCTTTCCTCTGACAGATGGCAGCACTACATATACAGTAACGACCGTCTGGCTGGCTGGATGAGGGCGACCTTACAAGACAATCTAGAGGTCATTGAGCTGACTAACTGGGTAGCACTAACAAGCCACACCCACCGGAGACACCAGAGGCCCATGCAGTGAGCCACAGCATGTGGCCAACACTACTGCAATGTTGTCTCATAGATGTGATGGTATTACTAATTAGATGCACTGTAAGGATATTTCTTGCGTTTTGGGGGACATCTTTAATTTGTTAACTATTTTAGCACGCCCACACTGAAATTCCAAATCTTTGTATGCCAGAATGGTCCATTTGCCTGAGCCAGAACGCCCACCGCATGACTAGAGATAATTATATATTCGTACTGAATGTCCTCTATATGGGTACATTTGATTCGTGTACAATGGCCTCCAAAGCCTGGCTTTTTCAAAGCACCTCATTAACATATTACACATTTCTTTCTATTTGGACCTAATGGATGTGAAAGGAGTTTGAATGAACACGATATTCTTCAACATCTTCCTTGGTCAACCCAGGTTGTAATGGTAGCCTACTGTAAAACATCACCTGATCACAGACACGCATACTGACTCCTGGTTTAACCAACCCTAATGGTGAGTAATTGGTCTTTTACTTGGCGGAGGTGGGGGGGAGGCATTAGTGCAAGGATGTGTGAATTTTGGAAGAGAATATTAGCAGCTAGATGTGTCTTTAATACGAGAGAGTTTAGCTGTGTTTGGACGATACCTTTTACTAGTAAAGGGAAATATCTTGAATGATTGGCTTCTTGGCTGTGTGTAGGGTAGTAGTACACCCAACATCAGCCTTTACTTCCCTGTTCTTTCCTGTCCTGTCGAAGTCTGCGTGCTGATTAGCAGTTGGCCTCTGATGTCACTACTGGTCCATTAGAGAAGGCTCTTAGCAGCCTTACATACCAGCACTCTTCACCCTCCTTACACATCACGCACATCAATACGCACTCTAGAAAAAAATGATTCCTGGAAATTCCCTTTCGATCACTCAGAGGCTCGATGGCGGCTCGCTGTGGCTGTGCTGTACTCACAGCCAGTAAGACTGAGAGTGAAGGGTTGCCAGTTGGGTTGGCGTGAGCAGAGCTAACGCTGATGGTCTTCCGAGTGGCTGGAAGCTAAGCTAAGCCAATTGCTAATTATGGGTGAGTCAAGGTAGGAGGTGCCCCTTTTACATTTCAGCCTCCCTGGTAGTGTAACTACAGAGGGTGTTATTTCGAAGGAAATTGTGAGGTGTGCTTGCAGCTGGGACATTCATGTTGAAACCTATTGTTTAAACAAATACAAATGTCCAAACATTTGAAGAAGGACACGTTTTTACAGGCGTCATTTTCAAAATTCAACTTATACACTTGGGCATTTTTATCTATTGCGCATATTTATTATTGTGTATCGCACAGATAAACAATCATACAACATGCATTTGTTGCTGCTTTTTAAATGGAGTGATATCGTATAATGAAACAGGGTTCTGTTAATTTACTTATTGCAAAAGCTATAGTTGTTCGTAGCCTAGCTGAAACAGATGCATCAAAACACTTCAATTCTACCTTGACGGTGCAATAGAACCTTAGCGGAAATGCAAGCGATGCAATTGTGATAGAGATGAACATTTTGACAACAACACTCTCTATAAAGCACAAAATGTTGGGAATCGTTAGGGTTGGACGATGATAAAGTAGTATCTATAAGAGACGATATGGATGGTTCCTTGTCAAATGCAAACTACACTGTGTGTAGTTGAGGTGTGTAATAGGCAAGGCAACAACATGAACAGCATGTTCAAATTGACAAAGGAATAAGCAATTACCTTGAGAAACAGCCACTCTGAACTCCACATTGTTATTTCAAAATGTATCAAGGCTCTCCCACACTGGTTGGAAGGCATTATATATATTATTGAGCATATTGATATTCAGCATATTCAGGATAAAATTACTGTTTGTAATGCTAGACTGCTCCACACTTGACTATATGTAAATGTAGCGAGAACACTGTAATGTCAGGTATTAAAAAGTAGAAGAAGTCTGAGTTCGGGGAACAGAACCACTCTAACTCTGCAATCAGCCGCGCCCACTGTGGATGACTCCCTTCTGCGCTTACTCACTGATACATCCAGGCTGCTGTGAGTCACATTTGGACAATCCCTAATCAAAACATTGGCTCAGCGGGTTTGAGGAGAGGGAGTGAAGGAGGGGGGCGGAGGGCATGCGTATTCAATGTGACTGTGACTGCGTGTGTGCGCGCGCATGTGTGTGTGCGTGCGTGTGTGGTACTGGATACAAAGGATCCACTTTCCGTGTTGTGGTGCTGGGAACATCCCAGTTGTTTTGACCATGGCCCTGGATTTCCCTTCAAACAGCTCCAGGAGACTGAGGCGTCCACAAACTTGGATTCAACTCCGAAGTTGCATAATAAGAAAGTGACTCAGTTAACATTTGCAACACTTTCTGTTTCCATCTAGCAGGTATAAAGATGAGAATACAAAGAGTAGCTATTATGTGCTTAACTCCATATATTCAAGTAAATTATAGTACTTGTCGTATTTGCAGGAGTCTGTGTGTGTGTGTGTGTGTGTGTGTGTGTGTGTGTGTGTGTGTGTGTGTGTGTGTGTGTGGCCCTGCCTGAGTCTATTAACCCTAAAGCAGAGTAGATTTCCCAAGAGGTTGCTATGAAGCCATCTGCTCCACCCACTCTTCACAGCATCCCTATCCCTAACCCCCTAACCTTAAGACACTCCATAGCTGTCCTCTGTCAGATGCAATCATTTAACACACACAAGTACGCACACGCAACCAACACTTGGGTTTGCTGCACACGTGCACTTGTCAGTCGTGACTTGCCGAGTGTCTGTGTTTGAGCTGGGTTTACCGTGTTTACACCCATTCAGACATGTAACGGTCTGGGGGAAAAGGCCATTCTGGTAGGTTTCCTTTAATGAACAGATTTTCTTTCTCCAGTCTTATTGTCCTCTGATAGAGAGCTGGCAGTGAGGAAAGGTGGTCAGAAGGTCGCTGGATTCAAATGATTTCACTTACCATAGCACTGCAGCAAGTATGAAAGTTGCAGCACGTGTGAATGCTATTGCAGTAATTGTCACTATTTCAGAGCCTTAGTGCAGTTGCATCAAGATCACCCTCTTAGTCCACCCCCCCTCTCTCTCTCTCTCTCTCTCTCTTTATCTCTCTCCCGTGCTCCCCCATCCATCGCTTCCCCGGAGTCGACATTGGGAGCGCTCTAGCACCGAGGGAGTAGTGTGGAATATAACCCAGAGAACCGTCCACCGTACAGCGCTCGAGAGCAGGCGACTAAACAACAGACCGCTGACCGAATTCTTTGCCAGCCTGAGACTCTTTGTCAAATAGCCTACGTTTCCAAATGCCAACTGTGTCCGCGCTTTAGAACCGACGGTTAACCGTGTGGAGTTTGAAATCAACAGCCCAAACATGCTGCACTAAACCTGTTCGTTCTTCGATCAAATAGAAGTAAGGGAAGTTGCGACTCACTTTTCTTTTCCACATGAGCTGAGGAGAGCATTTTTTTTCCCTCTCTTGGTCTGTCCTTTCTTCCGCTAATCACTGTCCCTTTCTCTCCCCTTCACTACCTTAGCCTAACTGGACGAGAATCATTTTTGTCGTCACGGAGTAAACCTGTGCACCCGGCATCCATGAATTCGGATATCAATGTATACCTCGGCCGGGAGAAAGCGGGCATCATGCGGAAGAGAGCGTTGCTCCTTAGGAAAGGGTGCAGCTTTGAGATTACAAGGTAGGTGATAGAGTTCCTTTTTTGGGTAGACTACTGTCGCCAATTTTTCCACTGTACCCGGAGAGGGGATCATGGCAGTTTGCTCCCCATACATTTCATGTAAAGCACATCATTTTATTTATCTTGCGATATAGATATAGACAAATGTGAGGCACTGCCGTTTATTGACTATTGACCCGGTCACCGGTAAGCGTGCTCAACTCCAGCGCTCGAGGGATGCCCAAAATAAACATGCACACAGTGTTACTGTATTGCACGAGAACGTCGCTCTGTCCCAAAATTGTTGGCTGTATTACAATTCAGCGTAGTTCATAATAACATTTATATCATCGCAAACCGTTGCCTGTGTGTTTCTCTCGATCAGTTTCTCTTTTGAGGAACATTCCTTTCAGCCCAAAATGCCAGAGTATATGAGTGTAGTGGAACAGCGTGTTTTCATTAAGATATTGTTACCTTAAAAAAAACATCTTTCCACAACCGTGTGTCGCTCTCCTGACTGATTCACTCACCCGAGTGCGCGTTACGCATGGGTGCCCGCACTCGACGGCAGCCTTCCAACCCAGTCTCCATTTGTGCTGCATTGCTATCAATTTTGCCGCAAATTGTATTATCGATGTCACCTACAGTACCCCTGCCTCCCGTGCGAATCATTTGAGTGTGAGACATGAGAGAGGAGCATGGGCAGTCTCACGAGGTCGCATAGGTAAAGCCAGGATCAGTCACAATGACAGTGAGTGAGTGGATGACCGATCTGCGTATCCAGGAATGGCTTTAACAAGCCGCAGACTGAACGCTTGCGTTAGGTCTACCTGCGTCTGTCTATAGCAGCCTTCTGAAGGCTGTGAGTGTCAAATACAGCTGGGCCGAAGCCTCACCTCGCCTCATTCGAACTCGGTCGTGGACAGGCATAACCAATCCAATGACCGAATTAAGCTATTATCCTTTGAAGTAGAATATCCACTGACACACTTTCTCTACCAAGTCTCTCTCTTTTTCCTTCTAGATGGCGCTATATGACCGCTCAGGGCCGGTCTCCATGGGTTGCATCGTGTTAATTACATTCAATTACATGATCATTTGATCTGCCTGGGACGACATCAGTTGATTAGCTTGAGGAAGTATAGTATCGGGTAGCCTACTGTACCCCTTATTAGTCCTTGGTTTGCTTCCCTTCTCTATATATGTATAAACACATATTTTTGCACTCCTTCACGCCGCTATTCTTCATTGATAGTCATGTGTTTGCGACGTCTCCCACGGTGTGGCCTTGTGGGTGGCTCGCACGTTCAGAATAGACACCGTGCGCCCGCTTCGCAGCTCCGCGGCCGGGCAGTGTTTGCGGGGGCGACTCATCGCCAAGCACTTTACTTTTAAATTGCGCCTTCAGTCGGCAAGTTGATTTATTTTCCCTATAGTGCGGAAGCAGCCCATTCACTTCAGCCCTCTGGCGGCTGAGCACATTGACGTGAGGATTCCAGGACGGTCTCACCAACGCCAGTGAATTAAACGACTATCAATCAAAGTGCTAACCTGGGGCACAGCGCTCTTGGTGAAATATGTAGCGAGGTTTAGCCCCGGAGCTCTTAAGAGTTGTCGAGAGTAGAACTTAAAAAATGAAGAGACTTAGTCTCTGGGTGGATTAGCATGCTGCAACGCTTGTTCAACAAGGATGGAAGATATTTTCTCAGACAGACTGGACTAAGGTCTTGGGAAGGCATTTAGGGGAGTAGTTCCACAACATAGCCTTGTATCACTCCAAATTGAGTTTGAATGAATCCAAACATGTATTATTGAAACAAGATGTGCTTAGATATTATCAGTGCAGCTCAGCCAAGAGTCTTGTGAACAAGGTGCTCCGGAGTACTGCAAAGTCAGTCAGGAATAATAGCCCATGGTGTGTGTGTGTGTGTTTATGCATACTTATGTCTGTGTGTGAGAGAGGGAACCAGATGGCTAAGGTTTGACCCACTGCAGGACAAGACGAGAACAGAAGAGAGAGTGGAGCTGTACTGGGAATGCAATGTTTGCATTGGTCCTGGATATGTAAACACACCTATTTTTTATTGATGCCAATCAGGCATCAGTTCGACCAAGATGAACCAATATCCAAAATCAATTCCTGATGTTTACAGTGTGAAAATCCTCACCTCCCTAACCCTAAGGATATAATGTATCAGAGATGTCAAACCAAATTGATAAGAGGACAATAAAGTAGAACTGGTTCCACTGAGTCAAACTGGGTGTTTTGAGGATCCATTTACGGAACACCTCTCTGGATGTACACATGGGTCATATTTCCTGTTCTGTTTATTCTGCTATTAGAAATGACTCCCCCTGTCACGTTATAGCAACCAAACTCAGTTGTCCATCCTGAGCAAACCTTTCCATAACGATTCACGTTAAGGATCCCATATCTTCATTCCACAAGACTGTCTCGTCATATAGCGTGTCATATCCTTTCAGAGTGAGTCGTTTCCTGTCTGATGCCAGGCTCACAGGAGTCCTGGAACCAGCTGTCTTATCAACTACTATTATACTATATTAAAAAACAATCTAATAGAATTGTTGTTGTGTTGTGGCGAGTAGTTGAGCTAGTTACTGATTTGAAGCTCTGGAACCCCAGAGCTGCATGGTGTCATCTGTCACTGTGATCACATCTGCAGACCTTAGGTCCAGACCATCTATGTGTGTACCTTCTCTGTCTGTCTGTCTGTCTGTCTGTCTGTCTGTCTGTCTGTCTGTCTGTCTGTCTCTCACTCACTCACTCACTCACTCACTCACTCACTCACTCACACTTTCTCTGGGGAAAATGTGTGACTTTCAGCCAGCCCTAACAGGTTTGGTTTCAGCCAAACCAATTGTTGATCAACTGAGTGTTGGGGATCAGGCTTTAGCATGTGTCAGCAAGTGGTTGTAGAAACGGACAGGCAGGCAGGTGAGCAGAAAGGCAGAGACAGACAGACAAGCAGACAGACAGACAGACAGGCAGGCAGGCAGGCAGGCAGGCAGGCAGGCAGGCAGACAGACGGGTGAAGACAGACAGCCATGCGCACGCTTGGAGAATGATCGGAAATAGAGATCCATTGACCTCATCAAATGAGGCTTAAAAATCAATTCATTGCCTAGTTTCGTGTTTGCTTTCAGGGCTTGTACACTGCAGTGTGTGTTTCACTACTCTCGTACTCTGTGACCAAAGAAGAGCAGCTACAGAAACTCTAGAACTGAGTAGTGGGAGTACAGTCAGATTCACGGTGCACCCAGATAATCACTCCCATATGTTGCAACACACATCCCTCCTTATGCTGGAACACACATGCACACACAATGCAGCACACCAGGCTCATTTCCACCATAAATAGACTGAATCGAGCAAAGAAAAATAGAAAAGGCCTAAGCCTTGATTACAGCCCTGTGTAAACTCCTGCTCCAGTGGAGGACATCTGCTTCCATTTAAGACACAGAGACACATACCTACATATTAGAAGAGCGAACACTGCTCCGGGAAGTTCGGCCTGGAAAACCGTTTCCCAGTTCTAGCAAAGCTGGAAGAACCCCAGTGAGGAGTGAGTGTGTGTGCACGTTCTGGCCAGACATGGGCTAAGACATGGCCTGTTTGAGCCCAGCCGCCAGCCACATGCTAGAGACATTTGTGTGTGTGTGTGTGTGTTTGTGTGTGTGTGTGTGTGTGTGTGTGAGGGGGGGAGGTGATCACCGTTTTATCAACACCATAACCACCTCTCTGGTAGTTAGAGGCATGTGTGTATTGCTAATTTAGAGGATCTGACCTGTACATATACATGCAAACTATCGAGTGAGGGCATTTCTCTTCCCATGTTCTCGACTCACGGAGGCTCTCAAGTACCCAGGAGAAGTGTGTGTGTGCTTGTGTTTGTGTGTGAGAGTGTTTCCCTTGTACTTTTCTGTCCTGTGGTTAACAGAGAAGTCTGCCAAAACCTCAACTTGTTTTTTTATAAACAGAGAGGGGAAGAGAGAAGAAAGAAACAGAAATAAAGAGAATTCAGAGAGAGACAGAGAGAGACAGAGAGAGACAGAGAGAGAGAGAGAGGAGAGAAGAGAGAAAGAGAGAGAGAGAGAGGAGAGGAGAGAGAGAGAAAGAGAGAGAGAGAAGGAGGGAGAACGAGAGAGAGAGAAAGAAAGAAGAGAAAGCAACAGAAAGAGGGACTGTGTTTTCAGAACTTTTCAGTGGAGTTTGTGGAGATCGAGATCCAATACACCAGTGGTGATTTGTGGACATTGAACAATCATGACTACAGAACTGAGAACCCAACCACATCCTCTTTCTGCCTCGTACTGCATGAGGCTGCTACTCGCTAGTCTGTAGGACATACAGAGTGGATCCAGACATGCTCAACAAGGCAACACACACAGCTCAAGACAAAATATTCAAGCCTTATCCCAGGTTGGATTCTGGTATGAACAGCAAATAAACAACATACTGCATTTTCAACCTCTCTGTAATACTGCCAGGAAGCAACTGTGTGTGTGGTTGTGTGTGTGCAAATTAGAATGGTTTAGTTTCCCATGATCACCTCAAGAACTTGGAACTCTGCCAAGTTCATATTCTGCATGTGTCCTCTTTAGAAACCCAACAGAGTGCAGTACCACCATTGACATTACTTGGGTTATCATTTCAACATCAAATCATGAAAGTTGAGGTGAGTGCAGTGGGTTCCCTACAAATAGCTTGAGAACAAACCGGGCACTCTGCGAAGTTCATATTTTGCAGGTGTCCTTTTTATAATTCAGCATCTATACTGCCATTATAGGTGAGTGCATTTTGTTACATAAATTAATGTGTTTTTACGGATGTCAAATCTGCCTGCAGATTGCAAATGTACAAGCGCTTGTATAATGATTTAGGCCTATAATTATGATAGCTGGCTCAGTCATTGCGCATGCAGTGACGATGGACTAAATGCGTCAATGTTTGTTTTGGACAATTGAACAGAGAATCAACATAGTACATTCTGATTAACACAACATAAACAATTCATAGCATATGAAACAACAGACAAATGAAGGCTACCTAATCATCAGTTTGGATTTAGGCTGCGACACTATTGGCAATTTCACAAAAATAGATGTGGCGGTCAAATTATTATTTCAGAGATGACAGACAATTTCAATTCAATCAAGAAATATAGGCACCAAAGCCACTGAGAAGAACTGGCATCACCAGCTGCAGCATGGGCACTGCACCATCCATCTATAATTCTAGAAAACTGCGTGCCACAGATATCATTGCGGGTACTGTGCTCTATAATTCCAGAAGTTTGTGTGTGTGCCACAAATTTGATCACAGGCACTATGCACAATCTATTCTTCAAGGAATCTGTATTTGGTCTTTTTCCACTGATCTTAATCACCAACTGCATCATGGGCACTCTGCCATAGTGGATCAAATGACTGGACATAAATTTTCTTTTGAAAGCTGCAACGCAAAACGTGTCCTCGAGAGGGCAGACTGAGCACAGGAATGAGGCAGCCCGAAAGGGAGGGTGCATGAACCATGCACAGCAGAGAACAGGAACATCCAAGCTTGTGTGTTTGTGTGTGTCTGTAAGTCAGGATAAACCAGCAGCACTCTTCCTACGTTTCCTCCCACACCACACACACACACACACACACACACACACACACACACACACACACACACACACACACACACACCAGCCCCAGGGTTTACTTGGATTCGACCCCTGCTCTTGTTCTTCTCCTGCATACTAAATGCCAGTGAGTGACCAATTGGCCTCAGCAGAATGTCAGGGTGTCGAGCACAGGCGATTGATGATGGCTTCCTTGTTAAACTTCAAGGGAATTAGCCTTCCCCTACATTAACCTTCCCCTGAAAGCAACCCCACCCCAATGCCCCTCATATGAAAAAAGCCACACCCTTTTCACAGACATGCACTTCCTGCTCGCATGAGAAGACAGGGACACAAACTCAACATCAATAGACAAAACACTCTCACAGAGCACATAAAGTTAGATACACACACACAGACACACAGAGATAGATACACACCGTCAGCAGTCCCAACACCTGTCACCATCTCAACTAAACCAACAAGTAAACACACTAAAAACTTTCTTCATTTCCAATTTATAGACATCTATTTTCATTAACAGATACTGCTGTTAAGCTGGGGCAGGAAGCTGCCGAGGTATCCTGCTGCCCCATTGGTTTATCCATCTCCACAGTGGCAACATCGCCACACAGACTGGAACCATCTACTCTGGCATTGTCTGCCATAGCTCCAGTGTTGTACAGTCTTGCAGACACGCAGTCATTAAACCTTCACCTGAGTTCAAACCATTGAGAAAATCTAGGCCATTTCTTAACCAACCCATATCTATGGTTCTGCAATATCTTGCATCAAAGCCGTCCAAGATGACCTATAATATCTGGTGGCATTTTGCAGCATGGTAATAAGCCAGCTTTTCTGGCTGTTCTGACCTGTAACCTTTTGTTCAGCAAAAGAAGTGTCAACTGCAGAAACAATGATCCAATTTCAGAACGATCTGAATTGCTGCGTGCCAGTTTGAGGTGCAATTACCTGACACCCCAGTACGTGCCAACCAAGTTGAACAGCTCACACATGTAAAGGCAGAGGTAGGATTTACTGAAAGTAAAATGTAAAGAAACAGTTTTACAATCCTACCAGGAGAAATCACTTTCAATCGATCGTGAAAGACAACACACCAGGCAGGACATAGAAGCCACGAAGAATCGCAGTACAGTGTTAGACCTCTTTATGGGACGATGACCTTCTACAGCACAGGTCACTTCAGCGCAAGGCAACAGGTTCCTTCCTTCTAACCTGCTAATTGTAAAGAGCAGAGAGCTGTGCTTGGTTTACCTCCATAACTTTACTTGCCACTCTGACAAGCCGACCAAGCCTCTTGCCATGGGCCTGACTGAGGTTGCCAGACCTCATCAAAATATTAAAAGACAGTACCAACTCCATAAAGGTTCTGGGGACCTGTAAACATTTTGTTGCATCCGTAAAAAAAAAGAAAAATCTCAAGTAGACAATGTCGCCCCTTTTTAGAAATGTCATCCGTAGTAGTCTGAAAAGCACAACCTAGTATCACAATATTCAAATATGTGTAGTTCTCTACCAAATCGATATCAGTTCCTTCCCTGACTGTGAGTTTAGGGATGGGTGTTGACTTCCTAAAATCAATTCCAATTCTAATAGGTTGAGGTCTGAGCTGCACCAGTTTTTGATATGGAATTCCAGTTCAAAAAGTTCATCCGATTTTATCTCTGAGGTTTTGTCGCCAGGGGAGAGATGGTTACAGTCTGCACTCATTTGGTGTGACGTAAGGAATCAGGAGTCTACTTCTGATTATGATCCGCATCTTTAATTCATACCGTATCAAAGTGAGCCTTTCAAAGGCTGTGTGTACCTTGTGGGAAAGGCACCGTGGTCTTTGAGACGAGCACGCAAACCAAAACAGATCCAGAGAACGTGTAGGAGGGAAGGACTTAAGGATGTGCTGTCCAGAGACAAAGCACGGATAGCCAAGATTAGAGAGATTACTGAGTCAACAGCTTCTGATCCCCAGCCCTCAACTTCAGAACACTTCAGAGGTAACGGAAGCGTAAACACACCAACACATCGCATGCACACGCACGCTTAACGATTGGATGCGAAGACACCCACGCACCGTAATGCTGACACCTACGCAGATATTCCCTGGGCCTTTAACTTGCATCTGGGGATCGTAATAGCCTGGGATAGTTTGATAGGGCCAAGTTCCACCACATATACATATACACACACACATACACACACACACACACACACATATACACACACACACACCACAGACACACATACGAAAGTGCACATCCACTTTCAAGCACATGCACACATTCACGTGCACACATCCACATGGACACGCATGTCCTCTTACACACTTTAAAACAAATTGGCAAAGTGGCAACGTTCTAGAAAATATATGAGGCTTAAAGAAAAACAACTCTTGTGTTGGACCAAAATGTTGTGCTCCCTTTTGTAGAGCGCACTATTTGATAAGGCTACCATTAAACATTTAAAAAGAGGAGCATTTCAGCTTCGAGAAAGTAGCACATGCACTGGACAATACATGTTTACACGAAAGAAAGTGCCCACTTCCGTTCTCAATATACAGTCATAGAAGAATAGTCAGTCGTATAGCTGTACATCCAACCGAGTTCCCTTCTATAAGCTCATGACACGAGATCCATAGGCTACATCTAACGGATATACAAAAACACCAACTGTCTATCAAGGTTACAGAAGGGAAGCTTGTCCTGCATTTTACATACTCGTCACAATGCATGTTGATTAGAGTAGTTGGTGCGTGTATGTGGAGGCTTTGGACGTGCTAGGCTGTGTGTGCTGTAAAGTGTGATGTCACTGGATTAAATTCATTACCTGTGGCATATTACTGTCACATAATACCTGAACATCTCTCAACTCTCTCTCACACACAGTCTGCGGTTACTGTAACAGTATTACCTATGAGGGCACCTGGAGAGCACAACCGTTAACATGCGAGAGGGCAGCCATGCGAAGCCCTCCAGAGGTGCCCTGGTCACATGACCTGTGGGCTCCAACACCCTTTTGACCATTTTTTTTGACCAGGCTGAACGCACATGTTACAGGATTCTTGCCAGACAAACATCAGTAATGGAGTGTTCCTGTGTTAGTCACACTCTTCAGAGAAACACCTCTAACAGAGGAAGCGTTCCTGTGTTAGAGTCACACTCTTCAGAGAAACACCTCTAACAGAGGAAGTGTTCCTGTGTTAGAGTCACACTCTTCAGAGAAACACCTCTAACAGAGGAAGTGTTCCTGTGTTAGAGTCACACTCTTCAGAGAAACACCCTCTAACAGAGGAAGTGTTCCTGTGTTAGAGTCACACTCTTCAGAGAAACACCTCTAACAGAGGAAGAGTTCCTGTGTTAGAGTCACACTCTTCAGAGAAACACCCTCTAACAGAGGAAGTGTTCCTGTGTTAGAGTCACACTCTTCAGAGAAACACCTCTAACAGAGGAAGCGTTCCTGTGTTAGAGTCACACTCTTCAGAGAAACACCTCTAACAGAGGAAGTGTTCCTGTGTTAGAGTCACACTCTTCAGAGAAACACCTCTAACAGAGGAAGAGTTCCTGTGTTAGAGTCACACTCTTCAGAGAAACATCTCTAACAGAGGAAGTGTTCCTGTGTTAGAGTCGCACTCTTCAGAGAAACACCTCTAACAGAGGAAGAGTTCCTGTGTTAGAGTCACACTCTTCAGAGAAACACCCTCTAACAGAGGAAGTGTTCCTGTGTTAGAGTCACACTCTTCAGAGAAACACCTCTAACAGAGGAACGGATCTCTCATAGTTTAGAGGTTCTTCTCTTCTCTTTATAAACAATGGGTCTTGCCTATAACAATCCAGGTGCAGGCGGCTGGGAGGTCGGCCTGCTCTAATATGTAGCGTACGGTCCTGAACTTGGGAAGATAGCCATCGTTTTTGTGAGTTATCGTCCTCTGAGAGAGACATACTCAGATGTATCACAATCCTCATACTGACACACTGAATCCAGCAACTTTGGCCGAAATCAGTCATGTGAATAGGTACTGTGGGATGAGTGTAGTGAGAGGCATTGTCGTGCGTGTGTGTGTGTGTGTTCAAACCCCTGGGGCAGTAATTATGGTGGTTGTTCACACATCTCAGGTTGGCTGTTTGTAATTCAACCCCAGGATAAGTGGACGAAGTGTAATTCTGTCCCTTTTGTCAAGTTTTCCCCTCTGCACCTGAGCGCTCCCACGCCGTCCCCGTGTCACTAGCGCTCGGAAACATTGACAACACGTGCTCGTGCTCTCGTAACGTCGAAACAACCGCTGGAGAGGACAATATTAGTACAACAGCCCACCAATGGTGTTTGTCAGGTCATTTTCCCATGATGCATTGTGTCTCAGTGGGGTTTTTCTCATGAAATATGGATGGAGCTGGCAGCTGGGGTCTGAACATTCCAGCAGTATATGAGGTGTGAGTAGGTGAGTGTGTGTGTGTGTGTATTTGTATGACCTGCTAGGTGTGTCTGGTGGAGACCCAGACCAGCTAGTCTACTAGGAGTATCAGCTTTAACATGGGTCACATTTCATTCTTTATCTTGCATGGTGTGCCTGCGTGTGTGTGATCCGCCATGCCATCCTGTAGATGCAGCTTGACTAGCTAGCATCTGACTAACTATCTGTTAGTTATTGAGTTTCATCTCTGTCTATCTCTTCTTGATTGCGCTCAGGTTATTCACCGTACGTAATCACCCTTCTCCAGCACTCTTTTACATGATAACTGACAATACTCCCCCCTCACATTCCCTCTCGCTTCAGTTGTGCCGTTATACTTACAAAGGGAGGGTTGGGGCTAGACTGGGGTTGAATCTAGTGCTAAACTGGGTCTAGGGCTGGCTAGGACTAGGGCCAGTAGGTCGGTGATATAGAGACTAACCATTTCTGTCTTAGAACTGGTCTTAAAACATACACACACACAACTTCCAAGGTTGAAAAGGCAGCTAGTGAATCAAGCCCAAATACAGAGGAAGTTTAATGAGAGAGGTTAGAGGTGAGGATAGAGGGAGCACGTAGAGAAAAGAGCATCAAAGATTTTGAAAAAGACTGGGAGAAAAAAGAGAGAGAGAATAGCAGGGAGCCTCACTGTGAGTATAAGATATCATCATCTCCTGGATCTGGCTTGGAGTGGGATTACGGATAGACCCAGAAGAGCCAGCCAGGAGAATGACTGAGTGATCCCCCCTCCCACACACAGACACATCCCAGACTAACACACGCACACACACACACACTCCACGCATCTTCCTTATAGCTACCACAACGGGGGTAAGAAAGTCATTAGCAGCTTTTCGGTATGAGTGGGTGCGGCATGAATTCCGAACACAGAATGAAGTATCCTCCACTCGCGCACACGCGTACGACACATCTGACACGCACGTCAAACATGCTTCGTCTGAGGCGTCGTACATGTTTGTTGTCTTGTTGTTGCTGGTCTTGTTTGAAAGGGAACGTTGAGATTGACAAATAGCACAAAGCAGAACATATCTTTTAGCCTCCTTAGAACACGAACCACAGGTCATGTTCCCCCCTCAGGTGGGTGTTATTGAGTGTCATGGAAACGCTTTTTTGTAACAGAGACACCTGGTGTTTGGGGCTGGGTTTGTCCGCTGGTCGTGTCCCACCTCAGTGTGTGCCCAATCCACCGATTATCCCCAATAAAAAAAGAAGCAGTAATCGATCTGTCTTGGTGTCACCCACTCCTCCCCCCCACCTCCACACACACACACTCTCCACTCCACAACACTCCCCTCCTTCCCTCCCTCCTACCCACCCTTTATCCCCTCCTCATGCCTCTGCTCACACTATCTATGTGGCCATGGTTACCTCAACAAGGCCACCTCCCCCCCACCACCCCACCCAACATCTCTGGCCTCACGACTCTGCACCTCTCAGGATCTGCTCTCCCCCCCATCCTCTCCTTCCTTCATCCTATTTGGACCCTAATTACCCCACCTGTGTGGCCATGGTTACCTCCACAGAGACTGGGGGACTGCCATTAACAGAGCTATTAGCACCATCATCATTCAAAACAGCCATTAGTCATCTGAACACACTTTAGCGCGTGCATCCACTCACACTAAGGCACGCAAATGAAGAGTGACACTCGTTGGCAACTACTGCTCTTGTTGCATCCTGCAGTAACGGGAGACAGAATGGGTAGGGATGTCACTGTGTACATGTTACGAACAAAATCACACAAGGCAAACTGCCAGAAGCCCTCTTACGATCATCATTATCAGCCTATTATTTGACTCTTTTAACGACACAATGATCCAGTCTACTGCTTTCACCACTTTAATGGGTTTGCCTTTACTCTTTTTTTTTGGTTTAACTTTTTTGATTATTTTTAGGTTAAGTACTTTAGAAGTTCCACGTTTAAAAAATGAATCAAATAAGCCCTATAAACAGGCTCAACGAAATGGAAAGCTAAAACACTAGGAAACTTCCTGTCGGACACCAGTCATTAGTGATCTAGTCAGTCATTATTCGAAAAGGCCCCCAACACCCCAACACTGTGAATGTAGTAAGACATGTTACAGTCAACCAGAACTCCACTAGTTTTTAAACACCCCTGATTAGAGATGCTTTAGACACAACATTATGCTTATAATGCTGATATATAGTGCCAAGCATGTATGTGCATGTCTGTGCGTGTGTAGTGGCATGTGGTGACTGTCATACTAGGAGGCTTGGCAGTGCACGCTGCCGAGCGCGCGATCTGAATGTGTCCAGAGGCGGAGAGCTTTGCCGGACTAGACAGCCACAGGGACAGACTTATAAAGCACACACTTTAGGTTCACGCAACGGTGTTTTAGACATTTCTGGGATATGTGACAGCGATCATCCCCGTAGAGCAAAATCCCATTTTAACAGTGGAGGAAAGTCGAATTAAGTGCGGCGAAGAAGGTGCTTGGATGTGAGTAGGGAGTTGGAGAGCAGGGATGGTTACGCGTCTCAAGTGAGAGAAAGAGGGAGAGAATACCGCCTTGTTTGCTGGACCGATATCGCATGGGGACATGAACAGTGTTGATCCAGCTTCTACCAAACTGTTGACTTTCAACCAACGGTAAATTAACAAATGATTATTATTATTTTTCACTTAAAGCTTTTGTTGAGTCTTCCTTACGGACATGAGCCTATCTGTTGAATGCTCCCCTGTTTCTGTTGTGATACGACGCTGTGGAGCCTCTGTCACTGCAGTATTTTCCGTGTGGATATGAGGCATTAACATTGTATTTATTTTTAATTGTATCATGTGGCGTAGAATCATGCTAGTCAATGGTAATACTAATGTGACGTGGCTTTTCTGAGTGGTTGCATATGATGGCTTCTGGAAATATTTGTAAAGTGACCAAATTTGTCTTACGCTATTTTTACTCCGCGAACCTCGTTCACAGCCCATGCAATCCATGTTCAAAAGCGATGTCTGTACTTATGAAAATTTCTTTTTTTTTCTCCTGTTATTTATGCGTTTTAATCTGAAGTAGGCTATCCTGTGGTGACAACGATGCGTGCGCATTGAGGCAACCTGTTATAAATTCGGTGCTCGGGCGCCTTGTCCGTCACCCCATCGGTGGACACCGTTCCAAAACGACAAGATTGCCCAGAGCCCGGGGATATAGTTGAGCGTCCGTAATGTAGAAATTTGACGTGAGCGTTGTAAAACGCATTGGCATATTGTGAGGGCTATTTGCTGCTAAGATAGTGGACGCTGTCCGTGAAGGAACACGGAAACGTTTAAATAATTGATGATAAACGCCTGCCCTTTTAGTTCTCCGAATAATGTAGTCTGCGGTGCTCAATATGAAAAGAACACGTACTTGAATAGTGTTCTTCAGACATTTATTTGTTGAACACAGTCCAATGAACTGGCAGTCTTTAGTCCTCGTATAGGGTTCGAGTAATTGTTTCGGTGTCAACTCTCTCTCTCTCCTCCAGTGTTCAATGCACCTCCAGCTGCAGTACAGGGCGAGCCCTTTCAAAGCGGGTGCAGAGTTAGGTGGAGGGAGGGAGGAGTGGAGGAGAGTCTGGGCCCTAGAATTAGCCACCTAAAATTGGTTCTACCTTGGACTCCGATCGGGTTTTTCAAATGTTACAAATGACAGCGGACTCATTTTAGAGAGCAGTACACGTTATGATAGGTATCCATTGCGGCAAACAGGATTTACAATGAACCCCGCTCTCCCAGGCGTCGTTAACCAGTATAGATCTCTGGTCAAATGACGACGTTCACCGACTGCTATTAAAGAATCTGATTGACACGATCTCTTTCACTTCAGGGTTAAAGGGTCATGCCCTGATTCTGTATTTATGTGTGTATGTGTGTGTGTGTAAGAGAGTGGGAGAGAGAGCCAGTTACCATAACAGCATCACAGCTCTGTTTATTGGTTGTTTATACATTATTAGGGTAAAACTATCCTCTTCCCTCCTCCCCTCACCACCAACACTTTCATCACTCATTCAGTTTAGCCACTTGCTCATGATTATCATCAGTAGGCCAAGTCTTCATGTCTTGGGTTAGTTTGGGTACAAAACATACATGCTTGGTTTCCTGCTGTTCCTTCGTTGAGGGTCCTGTCAAAATAAAGTTTTGGGTTGTAGTGAGATGAGCCCCACCCTCTAACAGAGAAGACCAGTGCTATGAGGAACCAGTCAGCACATACCACCATCAGGCTCATAAATACCTGTGTTATTGTAATCCCCCCCCCCCCATCCCCTCCCCATTCACGCTATTCTCTGGGATGTGACCCATTTCCACCCTAAGGGGATCTTTCCTCTATTTTTCCTTCCCTCCTCCCTCTTCCATCCTCCTCCTCTACCTCCTCCCCTCCTCCTCTCCACTCCCTCTTTCCACTCCTCCTCTTCCCTCCTCCTCTCCCCCTCCTCCTCTCCTCTCTCCCTCTCCTCCTCCATCCCACACTCCTCTTCTGTACGCCCCTTCCTCTCTCACCTTCCTCCCTCTGCCCCTCTCCCCTCCTCCTCTCCAGTCCTCCTCTCCCCTCCTTCTCTCCCCTCCTTCTTCTTCACACTCCTTCCTCTTCCTCTCCTCTCCTCACTTTCACCCTCGACCTCCTTCCTCTCCCGTACTCCTCGCCATCCCCTCTATTCCCCTTTCACAAATGGCCATTCTCTCCCACTCTCCCTCTCCTCCCACTCCTCCCTCGTCACAACCCAATATCTCTCCCTCCTCTCTCTGCCACTCCATCCTCTCTCACCTCATCCTCTCAACTCCTCCTCCTCACATCTCGCCTCACACCTCAAACTCATCCCCTCTCCGCTCCCAATACCTCCCCCTCGCCCTTGTTCTCTCCCCCATCTCTCCTGGTGTTTCTTCCTCAACCGCATGTTTTTCATCAGCCCCATGTAGAGTGTGTGAAGGTCGTCAGAGTGTTCTCCATCCCTTTATCAGAACCACCCCCCCTCCACTCCATAGCACGACTCCCCCCCTCCCCCCGTTCTACTCAATCTCCTGGTGTCCCCCCCTTGTTAGGACAGGTGAAGGGCGGGAGAGGGGAATGAGAGGAGAGATAGAAGACTGTAAATGAGATGGACTTGGAGAGACTGGGTGTGAGGGACTCTGCAGGAGGGGGATCTCTCTGGAGACGGAGAGAGAACAGGAAATGCAAGACTTCCAAAGGCAGCAGAAAGAAAGAAAGAAAGAATACAAATTTAAGAAAGAAAGAATGGAGGGATGGAAAGAAAGACAATAGACGGCCTATATATTGTGTATTTTTTTATTCTACTCTCTTTTCACTTTGAGAGAGAGGGGGGAAACAGCAAGTGTAAGAGAGAATACAGACGGAAAGAGATATATTTACCTGCCCTATTTTCTTTATAATACATCAAGTGTTTGTTATATGTACAGACCCTCCTGCACTACCTAATATCCTGCTGTGCAAATGCACACACACACACACACACACACTCAGAAAGAGGGCAGTACCCTTACCACAAGCTCCCGTATACACCATGAAAACGTCAGTTGAAAAGGACAAACTCTTACAACATAAGCCATACTTCAATCATACTCACAACAACTCTCTCTCTGTCATACACACACACACACACACACGTATCCACGTACACACATACTCAATAGAAGAGCCTTGTCAGGGCGTTAACGCCGCAATCAATGCCTTCATTGCAGTCGATGTTAATGGAAGAGTAATGATAGCTCTCTCTCACAGGGTTCTAGACAAACACTTCTACAGTAGAATGACATGCACACACACACGCGTGCACACACACACAATGAGAGGGCCACACACACAGGACACACAAGACACACGCAAACACAGAGACTCCTTCAGACACCTAGCAGATGTTGTTAGTTTGGCACGATGGACCGACATCAACCTTTGCAGTATGTACGGCGTGTCTGTTATTCGTGTCGTTCAGTCAAACACCGTTGCTGCACTTGTGACTGTGCGGCAGAGTAGGCTTCTCCCCCAGGCAGACTCTATCTATCACTGGTACTTAATTCAATCTGGGCCTTGGTCTCAACACACACACAGTCACTCACTCACACGCACACACACACACACACACTGCTACTGCGTCTGTTACCAACTAGCTGGCAAAGACACTGTCACCCCAAGAGAATAGAGCGGGCAAGAGAGACAACCAGGGGGAGAGAAAGAAAGGGAGAGACATCCAGAGAGAGAGGGAGAGACATCCAGAGAGAGAGGGAGATACATCCAGAGAGTGAGTGAGAGAGAGAGAGAGAGAGAGAGAGAGAGAGAGGGGGAAACGTAGAGACAACGGAGGAGTGAAACACGACTGAGAGTCAAGGGAAATAGGAGACAAAGAGACATGCAACCTGTATGAGTGTGCGCGTGTACGTTCCACTCATCCTTGTGTGTGTGTTAGTCTGTCAGTGTGCGTGCATGCGATCCGATGGAGGGACTGTCCTGACTGACCATGCATGTGTGTTGCAGCTCAGCCTCTGAGGACCTGGGCTGTAGGCGTGGCGACTTCAGCCGAAAGCACTACGGCTCCGTCGAACTGGTGAGTTCCACACTCTGGCCACTTCTTGTTATTCCATGTGTGCGCGTCCTTCTCTCTCGGCGCTCCACCTCCCACTCCCCTCCCCTCACCCCACCCAAACCCCCAGAAGCCCCCCCTTGCAGAAACCTTCACCCCCCCCCCC
This sequence comes from Plecoglossus altivelis, assembly GCA_036571765.1. Lineage (NCBI taxonomy): Eukaryota > Metazoa > Chordata > Actinopteri > Osmeriformes > Plecoglossidae > Plecoglossus > Plecoglossus altivelis. The sequence goes on from BROE01000012.1 coordinate 2,599,235, forward strand.
CAACAACACACACACACACTCACACACACACATACACACATACACACACCTCCGTCTTTCCTCTCGCATCGCTCCTCTTCATGTCCGGCCCCCTTTTTTTATTTCTGTCTGTCCTTTTTTTTCTTTTCTTCTTCTTCCCTTTTGTCGGTGTGTAGGGACAGAGGGAGGGGAGGATTTATGTAAAAGAGAGAGAGAGAGTGGACTCATCAGTTTGGTTGCTGTCTGTGATAGCATACCAAACATCCTACATAGACTGAGGCATTGGACTGCTGCCTCAAGACACACACGCGCTCGCACACGAGCACAGACGCGCTCGCACACGAGCACACACGCGCTCGCACACGAGCACAGACGCGCACGCACACGAGCACAGACGCGCACGCACACGAGCACAGACGCGCACGCATTGCTACGAAGTTTTTAGCACTGTGGTTTGTTACCCTGGTGTTGAGTCATGACTGTGCTATTAGCGGGGTGTGTGTGTTTGTGTGTGTGTGCGGCAAGAATGGAACTGGATGGAGCCTGCCTGTCCTGATAAGCACAGGCAACAGGAAGTTGTGGAGTGTCGAACAGCTATGTCACTTCCTGCCCGAGACAGTGGGTGTTTGTTTGGGTTCTGTCTGATTAGCCCTGGTGCTTATCACCTATCACTTATCTGTCAGCTCCAGCGCCACGGTTAAGTGTCTGCATCAATGTGTCTAAGTGTGAAGGCATATACGGCACACTAGTTAGATCGTTAGATCATTTCACAATAACATTGTGATTTACTGGGGTAACATTGTATGTGCTTGTGTCCGCCACCTGGGATGGTAGTATAAGAATAGTGCACATGTTGGAGCTGGAACCGGGTGCGTTTGTTCTGATTCCCATGGCTGCCCCCAGGCACCTGTGACTGCGGGGCTGTCCCTGCTATCTGCTTCAACTGTCCAAGCGGCAGCAAGAGAAAGAAGATAGAGAAAGAGTGGAAAGAGAGAGTCAACCAAAGGACAAATGGACTCTTTCTTTCCTTTGCGGCGATCTTTGGGGCAATGTTGTGACTTGCCGGCAATCTTGTTGTCATCCCCCCTCGCTGACCACACTGGCACTGGACCGTGCGGAGAGATGGCAACTACCTTAGCTTTTGCAAGGCTGCGGCAACGATATGTTTCGCACACACACACACTCACACACTCGCGCGCACGCACACACACACACATGCACACCCACGATCTCTCTCTCTCTCACACACACACACTCACTCACTCACAGACATATGTACACACACACACACACTCACTCACTCACTCACTCACTCACAGACATATGTACACACACACACATACACGCACACACACACTCACTCACTCACAGACATATGTACACACACACACACTCACACAGACATATGTACACAGACACACACACACACATAGGCCAGGTCTCTCTGTAGGAGCTGGCTTAGGCCCACGTTCATCCTGCTTTTAAATCTGCTGCCTGTGAGGTGAACGTGGAGGCCTGATCATTAGAGCTGCATTCGCACTCTTCTAATGTCGAGGCAATCAAATGTGTAATTCATTTAGCCGGTTGTCTGGTGAGACAGGAGCACTGTCAAAAAACTGCCCTGTGGTTTGAATTGTAATTGTTTGTTTGTTTGTTTGCGGTCTTCACGGCTGGTAGTCTTACTGCAAAGTCATTAAACAAAGCAGGGACAGAATGGCTTTCATCCTCATTCGAATCCCCGTTCAAGAGACAAGGAGAGAGAAAGAGAGAAAGCGAGAAAGCGAGCGACTGGATGCGCATGACTATGACACGCAGAGCCTTTAAAAGAAGAGCTGGAGAGAAGGGAGGGCAGGTAGCGCGTGTTTAGTTTAGATTGACGCCGAAGCCAAAGACGAGGAGCGAGCCAAGAGAAAGCGTGACGCACAGCACAGATGCTTAGTTTATTACAACAGCCTCCATGTTCATAGTTGGCAATGCAATATTTGCATATAATATGCAATAGACTTTGACGTCAGGTTTGGATGCATGGGGGTTTTCATAAACTGAGCCAGATAAAAGTAAATTGCAGGTGCGAGACCAAAATAAAGAGCTGAAGAATGAGAGGAGAGGGGGAGAGGGAGGCAGAGAGACACACACAGCAGGTCCTCTTAGAGAGATATAGACAAACACACACACTCTCAATGTCAACCTGTTCCCCATGTCTCCATCTCCTGTTGTTCTGCGTCTCTTTCTTTCGCTCTTCCTTTCTCTCTCCGCTCTCCCCGCGGGACTCGTAATAGGCACGGATCATCTGCTTTTGACCTTGTGCCATCTCCATTCATTCCATGTCTCCGCCTTTCTCCAGCTCAGTCCCTCCCGCCGGCCGCTGGGTCCCTTCTGCTCTGCTGTCCCTTGTCCTCCCTCTCATCTGCGATCTCTCTCGGTCTTCGCCTCCCGCTCTGCCATCTGCGCATGCCATTCCTCCTCTGCGTGCTTTTTCCACTCTGTCTCTCGGGCAGCCGCTTGCGCTTCTAGGTTCATCGTCCCTTGTGCCTGTATTGCTCTCTCGCCTCCATCATGCTAGTCCAGTGTCTAGCACATTAGACACCGCAGCACCCCCATCGGTGGCGTGACCAACGCTCAACGTCTCAAAGGCGTGTGGTCGCTCCTGCACGATTCCGCTGCGCATGGATTCCGATAATCAGCCACCAGGTGACGAACGGCGAAGGCGTTCAGCTGCACGCGGCATTAGGTCCATTCAGACTCTGTTCCACTATCTCCGATCGCTGAATCAAACAGTAGTCACGTGTGAAGCCGATTTGGATGATTCTTCACTCTGTCGGCAGGGAACATCACACAGCCTTTGAACTGCTTTGAATAGCCCCGCAAAGCAACAAGGGGGGGGGGAGTCAAGAGCTAGGGAGACTGCTGCGTGTGTGTGTTTGTTTGCACATGCGCGCGTGTTTACGTGGAAGTGAGCGTGGCGTTGCCTGTGTGTGTGTGCGCGCGTGAGACAGAGAGAGAGAGAGAGAGAGAGAGACAGTAGATTTGTAGCGGGGCACCGAGCGTGTGTCCACTCCCGTCTGACTGAGAATAGGCAGGTGCAGCAACAGGAGCTGACGCCTCCATTACCAAGACACACACACTCCTCCACACACTCCTCCACACACTCCTCCCAGCGGTGATGGGGTTGATGCTTGTGTGTGTGTGTGTGTGTGTGTGCATGTGTGTGTGTGTGTGTGTGGGAGGTCACTGTCACTTCACCAGCCTGATGACCAGGTGACAGCTCCATTCCAAGTCTGCCTCCTGCTGTTAGCGTCATTTCCTGAGAGACCTTTGACTAGTGTGTCACGCACATCATCTCTCCTCTCCGCTCGTCTTCCGCACTTGCCCGGTCGTGTTCTCTCCTTCCTTTCTTCCCTCCTTCTCTCTCTCTCTCTCTCTCTCTCTCTCTCTCTCCCTCTGTCTGTCGAGAGGAAAGCCGTCTCCCATCAAACATTCATGCCTGTTCTGCTTTGCTCCGGCCTGCTCCTGCTGAGGCCCTGTGATCCCCAGGCTTGCCTGGAGGGGTCCTGCCCATACAGAAGGACCCTGAGGCAGCCGTGGCTTCCCTGCAGGGGCCCCGAGGTGTGGTCTGCTTCCTGCACCACTCAATATTCTGGCAGAAGACTGAAAGTGGTTATGTCACTGCTGGTGCGCGTGTGTGTTTATGTGTGTGTGTGTGTGTGTCTGCGTGTGTGTCCGTAGGTATGTTGAATGACATGATGAATGCAAACATCATTTTTACGAGTGACTTTATCTGTCTTTTTGATACAGTTTTGGCCCCAGTCTGTCCAAGCTTACTTCAGCATAGGAGCGTTAGGTGTTGTGGCGACGGTGGCGGTGGCTGTGTCACGGTTGCGTCTGCATCCCATGTGAGTTTGGGGTCAGTAGAGTTGACCGGGAAGGACCGAAGGCTTTTAGTTTGGAAATTGAATAGGATTATCCTGACATAGTCGTCAATCTGCCCAAGTGAAACAAGCCTGTGCCAGGTCAGGAGAGAGGTAGCTAATAGCATTCATTCTTCATTGATGTCCCGGTGATCACTGCAAGACCATCAGGGAGAGAACAGTCCCCAAGACCTCTTTATCCCCCGCAGTCACATGTGATCAGGGACCGCCAGTTATCTAAGCATGTGAGCGGACATTTACCAACACTTTGCTTGCTTAGGCTGATTTCAACAACGCCTCTCTTTCTCTCCCCTTGTTGTATGTGTGTCTTACTGTTTAACATTCAAGTTCAAGTTCAAGTTGTGCTTTATTGTCATTCCGCTACATGCGGGGGCATACAGTGGAACGAAATGTCGTGCCTCACACCTTCACCTATTTCACCTATATACCTGCCTTCGCCTATTTCACTCTGCGTCTCTCTCTCTCTCTCTCTCTCTCTCTCTCTTTCGTGCCTACTCACACTCCCTCGATCATCTATCTCTGCTCTTACCTCGCTCTCTCCGCAATGGGGAGATCGTCACTTCTGGAAAGGTCACAGTTGATAACTTCCTCTGTCACCTTAAACACGATACCCCCAGCTGACACAGCCCTCCCCTGTGGTATTTGACACTACAGTAACACATACCACAGTATACAGGAACCCTGTAGTACAGTGCTGCTGCGTGCACGATGTTGTTCTGGAATATTCCAGAAAAAAGGAAGGCAGAAAATAGATGTCTGTAAAGAGGCCTCACTGAGAGTGTGACTTCACCCACCCCATCCCCGCACCCTCCACCCCCACCCTCCATCCCCAGAATTCTCTCCCTCGTCTTTCTACTCTTCTCTCCTTCACATGCTCCCTGTTAGTCTCTCTTCTGTACATCCTCCTCCCTTTCTCATGTGCTCGTCACTCACCTCCCTGCCTCCTCTAGTTGTCTCCCTCTCGTCTCCCTCTCTACTCACCTCCCCATCCACCTTATCTCCCTCCCTTCCCCCCTCCTCAATCTTCCTCCTCTCTTCCTTCCGCCTCCATTTTCTCTCTCTCTCTCTCTCTCTCTCTCTCTCTCTCTCTCTCTCTCTTGATCTCGCTTTATGTCTATATCTCTCTATCTATCTCACTCTCTTTCTGACTCGCTCCTGTCCCTGGTTCTCTCCAGCGAATCGTGAGTGTGCATGAGTAGCATGTCTGATTAGAGCCCTTCTTTATCATTCAGGACAATAGCATTGATCTCTTCCCTCTCGATTCCCTCTCTCGCTTCCTCTCTCTCCCCTCTGTACCTCACACACTTACATTCTCTCTCCCCTCTCTCTGTCACTCACGCACACACACATGCCCGCCCGCCCTCACACATTCGCTCTCTCTTTCACTTTTTGTCTCTCTGAATCTCTCCAGCACACACGCACACAAACGTTCTCCCTGCTCTACAGTTCTCCATGCAGGCCTCAGGGAAATTACCCAGCCTCTTGTAACTGCTGAGGGCTCAATTGAGTTGGTGAAATGTTTAAGTCATGTCTCAAAGGGTAGCTCTTTAAGGTGTGTGGGCGGGCATGCATGAACACCCTCTACACGCCAGACCCCCTCAACCACAGGGTCTTACACTGTGGAGACTGTCATTCGCCATTATCATTCCGTTTGCTCTCTCTCTCTTTCCCAGCGGCCGCATATTTCTTCATCCCCTTTTCTGTCGCCCCTCTCTCTGTGTAAATAGTCTGGATCTGGCCCTCTCTCGCTCTTCCCACCCTCTCTCTCTCTTTCGGTGCTCCGTGTTGGCTTTGTTTTTGTGAAAGCACGGAGGTGAAGACCGCACAGTTCCCCTTCCGCTCTCACACATCTCCCCCCCTCCTCCTTCCACCCTTCCATCCACTCACAACCTCCCCTGCCCAGCCGACCACACAGGAGATCAGGAGAGAGCAGGCTATTCCTCTTGTGCCATTTTGCTGCTGCATGATTTAGAGGATGGGTAGTGTACACACACACTCACACACAGGTAGGCTCACCAGTACACATGGAGAGATTCCTTTGCGCTCTTAGGCACACTAAGGTATTTCTCTTTCTCTTAATCTCTTTGTCTCTCTTTCGATTCTGCATGAATAAACAATACAGGCATTTTGGACCTCTAGTTTCTTTTACCCACAAATGCATTCTCTCACTCACCCTCTGGCCCTCTCAGTTTTGCTGTCTCCCCTTTTCTATCTCTCTCCTTGTCTCCCTCTCCTTTAACTCTCTCTCTCTCTCTCGTTCTCTATCTCTCTCTCTCTCTTGGTCTATATCTCTTTCTCTCTTGCTGTCTCTTTCTCTCTCTTGCTCTCTCTCTCTTGCTCTCTCTCTCTCTCTCTCTCTCTCTCTCTTGCTCTCTCTCTCTCTGCATCTCTCTCTATGACAGCTAACCCCTCCCCCCACACACATGCATCCACACACCTAATGTCAGGTTGCTGTCCGTGCACGCTGCATTGGGTTCCCCTCCATTATCCTGCGATTGGACCGTTAGTGTTAAAAGAGAGGAGAGACAGAGTAAGAGGAACAGAGAGAGAGAGAGAGGGAGGGAAGGGGTGGGAAGAGAGAGAGAAAGAGATAGCGAGAGAAGGAAAGAGAGTGCAGTGCGTTGACATGTATTTTCCATTGTTATCTCTCCTCTCTGTCTCTTCCTCTATCTCAGTCTCTGGCTCACAGGCCAAGAGAGCCTTACAAGACCAAACCCTCTCCCACTAGCGTTCAGGAAACATACTGAGTCTATATGTGTCTACAGTCATATATGCATTACTATGCATGTTTGAGTAGAAGACAGAAAGGGCTCTCCTCTCTCTTCACTCAGTAGGTAGACATCAATGTTGATCAGACGGGATTTTGATCCATTTCCCTGTGCTGAGACTGGTTGATTACGGATTGAATACAGCAAGAATGTTGTCACTGATGTTCAGAGAGACGGAGAGAGAGACAGACAGAGAGAGAGAGACAGAGAGAGAGAGAGAGAGAGAGAGAGAGAGCATCTGTTGCAGCAAGAAAATGACCAACTCCAGAAAGAAGCAACTAAAAAGAATGATGCTAAATGCATATTGCAGTTCAGATGCTATTCTTCCATCTGTCGCTGGCCACTGGCGCAGGGGTAAAATTGTGCACATGTGGTACTTTTAAATGTACAAAAAAACAACAAGGACATGCGCACACACTTCCATATGGTGCTCTCTCCTCCTTGGAACTTCCTGTTCGTCCTTCTCTGGATGCCCGCTCAGGGTTACATTGAGAAGCCCTCACCCACGTTGGCCCTGAAACATACTCACAAGCCACATTTGTGGTTTCACAGGCTTCTCTCAAGCACAACTGCTTATGCTGACACACGCACCCCTTTTCTGTGTCTGGTGACATGTTGGCAGTGCAGAAATCTATTCAGGGCCAGGAGGAGAAGATGGAGAGGGCAGGAATGGAGAGAGGAGGGAAGGGGGGAGGAGAGGAGAGGGGAGGAGAGGAGGAGAGGAGATGGGAGGAGAGAATAGGGGAGAAGGGGAGGAGATGAGAGGAAAGGAGGGGAGGAGAGGAGAGGAGAGGGGAGGAGAGGGGAGGGGAGATGACAATAAGAGAAGAAGGAAATTCCTCTCAGAGATGGGTAAGATGGGGATCGTAGAGAGCGATGGATGGAGTGATAGCTGGGAGACAGCGGAGAATGACAGGGAGAAGGAGCGAGGGGTTAAGAGAGCGACAGGGAGCAGAGAGAGCGAGAGATATCGTTTTCCGTTGCCAGGCAACCAGGCATTGTTCGCTCTAAGGGGTAAGGGGGGGTTGAGAAGGGGCAGGGGGGGGTTTTCATGTTTCCACGGTGATCACAGAAGATGGCATGTTGTTGGTGAGCCAGGTGAATGCGGCACAGATACTTCAGCGGTGCACTGGCTCTCTCTGCTCCTGTCCTCCTCCTTGCTTTGCTCTCTTTTCTTTCCTAATCTCCTACTCTCGTCTGTATCTCTTCCCTCTCGTGTGTCACTCCCCCGCCTTTCTCCCGCTGCCCTCCCCCCCTCCAACCTCTCCCTCTCCCTGCTCCCCT